>JAJIBD010005718.1:0-141776 GCA_021461705.1 Cryptotis parvus
GCCCGCTCGAGGAAATTGATGAACAACGGGATATCTAGTGATAGGTATTAAAATATTGTATAAATAATATTTTATTATTGTATTACATTTAAACTTTATCACTGTCACTGTATCACTGTCTTCCTGTTCATCATCGATTTGCTCGAGCGGGCACCAGGAACATCTCCATATGTCCTGTCTCATACTAGTAGGGCAAGGCCATACCAAGGGCATCTTCTCATACCAAGGGCATCTGCTTTCTCCAGGAACATAAAGAACCTCAAACCATTACATGAGGTCATGGGAATGAGGTATATATTTGTTACTGGTATTTGGCATTAAACGAATATTTTCTTTCATCTGTATAAGGAACAATGAAAAAATATAAAAGAAAAAACGAAAAAGCGTGGATCCTGTCCAGGGCCACACACACGCAAAGCATGTTCTCCCCAACTTGAATCACTTCTTGACCCCTCACTTGTGTGCTTTTGGAAAAGCTATTTATAATAACAAACAGCAAAGCTCACTTTAGTATAAAAATAAAGGAAATGAAGCTGGGAGTATTTCCTGAGTACTTCTGGGTGTGGCTCCTGAGAAAGAGAAAATGTGCTAGAATAGAAGTGAGGCCCAAGAATTCATTCTTTCATTACTAGTTGTCGGGGACACCGCCAGGGTCCCCAACAGTGCCAGGAAGCGAGTTCCTTTCTACCTCCGAAGCCAGCGGGGAACGGATGAAGACTCAGGAATCCGATGCAGTTTTAAAAGGCTTTACTTATCACAGGTTCAGGTATACAAATCAGCAATAGGAAAAACCCGGTGCTTAAGATTCCCGGCTAAAACCCCAGCCACATGTAGGCCAAGATGGCGGCCACCACGCGTTAAGGCCCTGTAAAAGAGGAGACAAAGACAAGACTCCCAAGATGAGTACAAGCCCCAAAAAGAGAGCCCAAAAGAGAGAGAGAGAGAGGAAGCAGGCTGGTTGTATACCCCTGCAACTCAGACCTCCCACTATTATGGGAAGCAGGAAGGGTTAAATGCCCTTAGGTAATTTCTCCCAGCACCTCACCTAGGCTCTATTATATGCTAATGTCTTGAGCCAAGATCTGCCTGGAAATGCCTTTATAGAGTAGAGAAGGGGGTTTCTGAGATGGCATGTCTCTGTACCAAAGACTAATACTAATGCCAGTTAAATATTTCTCCAAGCCTTCACAAGTCTCGTCTACTTCATGGTAGTTTTGTATTTTAGTTGCCTTTGAGTTATCAGGGGACCCATGCTTGCTTGCTTGGAGGCAAACAGCATTTCTCTCTGGGCTAATTACTTAGACATCCAACGTGGCCAGGCAAATATGCTGGTAAGATCTAGCTAGTCCCACGATGATTGTGGTAGCATGAGAGAATATTTATACCAGCCAGTATAGAATACATGGTCAGATAAACTGCCACGACGTGACCTGCAGGAGGCAATCCAGGGCAGATGCAGAGGCTCTTAGAGGAGTCCTACAACAACTAGTTAGCCATTTTCTTTTTGTTTCCTGTCCAGTATTCATCTGACTTCCATAGCTTGTTTTTATAAGCTCTTATCTATATATACTTTGAAAGTAACTTTTATTAAAATAATGTTAATTGGTGAATATATTTTAAGTTTTCTATTTATAGCAGTTTCACTTGTCATTTATATCATGGTCATCACCAAACATCTTAGTTTTTATCCACGATTACATCTTTTCTCACCTTCCTCAAGCCTCTTTCTGGCAACTGTCTGTTTTTTGTTTCTATGTTCTTGTTTTGTTTGCTTTGTTTTTATATTTCACATATGGGTTACATCATAGTGTTTGTCTTTCTCATGACTTTAAAAAATGTCTCAATATCAAGTTCCCTTGAAATGCTGTTATTTTGAAAAAATTGTAGATTCACACTGAAAAAGATACAAAAATTGTTGCATGATCTTAGGTAACCTCACAGCGTTTCCTACTCTTACATAATTTACTACAATATTAAAACAGATACTGTTGATATAATCTATCAATTTTATTCATATTTTGTCAGTTTTGCATGTAGTTCTTTGAGCTAAGTTTCCTGAATGTTTTATCGATTTGTATGGCATCACCACAATCATGTTACTAAATGAGTATAGACTTTTAATGGCATATTGATTTTGAATCATAAAGATGTTTCTATAGCTTGTTTTTATTTTCTTTACAGTGTTTTGGAGCAGCACAAATTGACAAAAGAGCAATGGGAAGAAAGAATACAAAACTGGCATGAAGAACATAGAGGAATGCTAAGGTTAGGGGTGGCTATTTTCTAAATGTTTTCTCTTAAATGAGAATAGTTATTTATTTTTTTTCTTTTTTGGGTCACACCTGGCAATGGTCAGGGGTTCCTCCTGGCTTTGTACTCAGGAATTACTCCTGGCAGTGTTTGGGGGATTGTAAGGGATGCCAGGGATTGACTGGATCCTCCGCATACAAGGCAAACATACTACTCTCTGTACTGTCTCTCCGATCACCTAAAAATATCTTAGTATGTATCATTGCTGTTTCGTGATATTATTCCCAAAAGACCATTTGAATGTATGAACAAAAGCTGAAGCACAAAACTTTATTTAATCAAATCACTTTTGTAATTTGGTATTACATGCTTTCACTCTAAAATTGGGGCCAGAGCAATAGCACAGCAGAGAGGGCGTTTGCCTTGTATGCAGCTTACCTGGGTTTGCTCCCGGCTTTCCATATGGTCCTCTGAGCACCGCCAGGAGTAATTCCTGAGTATAGAATCAGGAGCAACCACTGAGCATTGCCGGGTATGACCCCAAATAGCAAAAATAAATAAATAAATAAAATGAAATATTACAGTTAGTTTTATTTCAACAGGGAAGATTCCATGATGGAATACCTGAAGATTGCACAAGACCTGGAAATGTATGGCGTCAACTATTTTGAAATAAAAAATAAAAAAGGAACTGAATTATGGCTAGGCGTTGATGCTTTGGGCCTGAATATTTATGAGCACGATGACAAGTAAGTAAATTAGTTATATAGTGAACAAGTCATTACTTGTTGAACTCTTGGACTTTAATCATACATTCTATTTATACAGTCTCTTTTTTGGTTTGATTGCTGTTTTTTAATTCTAAATTAAAAGATTAATTAATGCCTGCCTACTTAGGCTTTTAGGTATAATCTTTCCATTTTCATAACATCCTGCAGGTTCAAAGTTGTAATTCTAAGTGTATTTGTCAAATTAAACAATTTTTTATGTATTTCTGATCTTTTATGAGTTATAATTAAATTTGTTTTCTTAATAGGTGAAGAACAGTTACTTAAACATTATGCCTGGCTTATAGAATGAATGTTAAATTATCATAAATTAGGAAGCAAGGTCAAAGAGACAAGGGATTAACAGACGCATGACTTATATTATGTAACATAGTTCTAACATTTTTTAACATCTTATAGGAGTTGTTTTAATATAATTTTGCATACTAATAAATGAGAATTCCCTTGTTTTGTTCTTAGAACCAACTAATTTTATATGGCATTTAGAGCACTTTCCAGGAATAATAACTGCAATTACTTTATACTTCTCTTTATTTACCATTGTACATAAGAAACTTCCAAGTGTGAAAGTAGTGCCTTGTCCTAAGAATTTTTTTCTTGGTCTCTCCCTTATTATTACATGAATCTCAATAAAATATATATTTTAATATACATAATAACTTCAAAAGAGAGCATTTTGTTAACTTTATTTTTTATGTTTTTTTCCATCTGTAGTTTAAAGCAAGTTAAAATACTGTATCATTTAGAAAAGGAAGTTAAGAAATTTCTGAGAAATAAAAATGTTTTGAAGATGGGATGTAGTGATAGTACAGTTGTTAAGGCCTTTGGCTTGCATGTGGCTGACCTGGATTTGATCCCCAGCATCTATATGGTCCCCTGAGGACTACCTGAAGTCCTGAAGGCTAATGTAAAAAGTCCTGAAAACTAACGCAAGAACTTTTTTTTTTTTTTTGGCTTTTTTGCGTTACACTCAATGCTCAAGAGTTACTCCCAGCTCAGCACTCAGGAATTGAGTGCTCAGGGGACCATATGGGAGGCCAGGATGGAACCCGGGTCAGCCGTGTGCAATAATGTAAATACTTTTTTAAACTTTTGTGGCATACACAGTGCTGCTTAGGGGTCACTTTTGGCAGTCTCCAGGGGGACCATGTGTTGCTAAGGATTGAACCCGTGCATGCTTCTTGCTTGCAAAACATATACCTAGCCTTCTCTCTCCAGCCCCTGAAGACTAATTTTTATGACTCAAATATTTTATTAAGTGGGGCCAGAGATATTCATTGGTTGAGCACAAACAAGACCCCCTACCCCCCACCACCACCACCACCACTTCGTATAACCCAACATACTTGATCAATCTGGGTGGCTTCCAGTAGGTCTGGACATGACTCAAACTCAGAAGTTTTACATAGGGTATGTATGGCCCTTAGAAAAGTTTTATAAATTAGTCTCTAGTAGAATAGGGAAGGACTGGAATTGATGTTTGTGAAGAAAAGCAGTTTTGGTCTTATTTGTAATGATTCCATTTTTTATAATTACAGTGTATATATTATATTTGTAAAAATATATATACATATATATATATGTATATGTATATGTATATATTTTTTGCTTTTTTTGGGTCATACCTGGTGATGCTTAGGGGTTACTCCTGGCTCTACCATTCAGGTTCTCAGGAGACTATATGGGATGCCAGGGATAGAACTGAGGTTGGCCAACTGCAAGGCAAGCACCCTCCCCATTATCCTATCACTCCAACCCCAGATATTTTCTTTTCTTTTTTCTATTTTTTCACTTTCTTGGGTTGCACCCGGCAATGCTCAGGGGTTACTCCTGGTTCTGCAGCACAGGAATTACTTATGGCGGTTCTCAGGAGACTATATGGGGATGCCAGGGATTGAACCTGGGTCGGCCGTGGCAAAGCAAACACCCTATCCGCTGTGCTATTGCTCCAACCCAGATCTTCTTTTCTTAACCAAAATTTTAAAGCTTAAGTTAGGTTCTTTTTATCTTTGTGTGATTTACTGCAAACTGAGTACAATTGCTAGGCTCACCTCCGAAGATTATTTTGAGGATTATATGAAGAAGTTGCTTCAGAAATTTTCAAATACATAAAGCACAGTACTATTTTAGAAATATTCTAACAACCTATTTTAAAGCATTAACTTTGATTTCCTAAAACGGCAATTAAAAAAATTGACTTTAAAATGGCCATTAGATGGGGGCCAGAGCAATAGTACAGCTGGTAGGGCATTTGCCTTGCTCATGCTGACCTGGGTTTGATCTCAGGCATCCCATATGGTACATCCCGAGCACTGCCAGTGCAGAGCTAGGAATAACCCCTGATCATTTCTGGGTGTGACCGAAAAAGCAAAAGATAAATAAAATGGCCATCAGGGAAATGACCCAAGATAGCAGGGTCCGTGGTTCTGCTTCATGGAGACAGTATTGCCAGGGAAGCCCATATCCTATCTTATTGGGAGACAGCCTGCCAGGAAACCCTGTGTATCTGTCTGCAGGCAGTATCCATCATACCTTTGCATATGCTTTGATCATTTTCCGCCAACATCCATTAGAGGGCAGTATAATGCATATATAATGAATAAAGCATTTCACAGAAAAATAACTTGTTATGCTGCAGTCCCTAATCTATTTAAGCAGCACAAAGATAGTTGTGGTCATTTTTTTTTGTCCAAGAGGCAAAAGAGAGTTTGGGACTTTTTTTTTTTCTTTTGTAAAAAAATCACCATGAGAGAGACCTTGGGTTTCAGTCATATACTGCAGTTTGGGGACATTTTAATAGTGATGAAGGTGCAACAACTTTGTGCAGCAAAGGTATAAATATTAACGCTATTGAACTGTTACCTTAACTACATTAAAAATTAGGAAATCTAGAGGAATAGGTAGAAATTAGTACTCTTAAGATGAACTTAAAGACTTCTTTGGTCTCTGTAGCTGTCATCATTATTTCACACTTTGTTATCGGACCACTTAGACACATTTGACAGATAATCTTAAATAGTGAGATATATGAAAAGTAGAAACAAAACGGCTTGTCCATTTTGTTTTCCTAAATCTCTATGTGTTGGATGGTGAGGATAGCTGTAGTTGAAATTCCAGGTCTGTTTATGCAATGTCTGTGTATGGAATGTTTAAATTAATTTTGTTTAAATATGTTATCATGTGTTGCTAAACTGTGATTATATTCTGAAACATGCATCCATGTATGCAGTTCCATACCATAGTGTAGTTACTCAATCTTAAACTGAACAGTCAACTACCGAGCCAGGCTTTACATGAAAACTGGTTATAGGGACTCCTGGCATATAATCCAAAGGCCAAACCAGTTATTATTCCAGGCAATTTTATTTTATTTTATTTTATTTTATTTTATTTTTGCTTTTTGGGTCCCGGTGATGCCCAGGGGTTTCTCCTGGCTGTGCACTCAGGAATTACTCCCGGCGGTGCTCGGGGACCATATGGAATGCCGGGATCAAACCCAGGCCGGCATGGGTCAACCGCGGGCAAGGCAAAAAGCCCTACCCGCTGGGCTATCGCCCCGCCCCTATTCTAGGCGATTTTAGAGAAGTAGGTATAATGCTTTCAAGATTCATTATACATCTGTGAATTGTTTAGTTATTCTTTATTTTTTATTTTTAGGTGATTTTTAGGGGCTTCAGACAATGCTGTGGCTTAAACCTAGGTCCCTCCTTTGTGTGGAGCTTGAAGTGTACCACTAAGCTACATCACCAGTGCCTTTCATTTTTTAATTTTTTTTTTGTGTGTGTGGGGAGGAGGCACACCCAGCAAAGCTCAGTGTTCAGGAATCTCTCTTGGTGGGGCACCAGGAATCAAACCTGGATTGACTGCATGGAGGGGAAACATCCTACTACATGTCGACTGTAGTATTTCTCTCGTCTCTTTAATTGATTTTTTTTTTTTTTTTTTTGCTTTTTGGGTCACACCCCGTGATGCTCAGGGGTTACTCCTGGCTCTACACTCAGGAATTACTCCTGGCGGTGCTCAGGGGACCATATAGGATGTCGGGGATCGAACCCGGCTGACCGGGCCGCCCGCGCAAGGCAAATACCTTACCCGCTGGACTATTGCTCCGGCCCCTTTAATTGATTTTTTTAATTGATCAAATATCTCCTTAAAAGTATGTTATGAGTAAGTTAAAACTCTTAGAAAATCTAGAACTCTAAAAACCTATTTTTTTTTTCAGCAAAAATGGGGCCCCCAAAAACTATCTATTGTTTCTTGCTTTTAATTAAAGGGATGCTTTCGCTTTTTAAGGTTAACTCCCAAAATTGGTTTTCCCTGGAGTGAAATCAGAAATATTTCATTTAATGACAAAAAATTTGTTATAAAGCCAATCGACAAGAAGGCACCTGTAAGTAAAATTCTTTTATAAGTATTAGGTATTAGCTCTTTAAAAAAATTTTTGCAGGAATTTATAACTGAAAGATTGAAGCTGTTTATCAAATTACTGCTGGAATTACTCTTATTTTCACTGTTATTTTCTCAATGATAAAGTTGTGAATCATTTAAAAATAATCTTTTATAATGTAAATTAGTAAAGTTTTTAACTGAGTTTGAACTGTAAGGTAGATAATATTTATTAAGAAGGAAAATGCTATTTCTACCACCAAAACGCCCCAATTAAACATTATTCCCAAGAAACAATATTTTAGAATCTTGTTTTTCTGGTTATTAGAATGTCCCAGAGGTATTGCTGTTCTAAATATAATTTAGTGCTTTTCTAAGTAAATCTATTTAAAGCTTTGCATCTTAAACTTTATATTATTGTACCTTTGAAGCCTAGTATTCTTCATCTGTTACTAAAAAGATAAGATATAAGGGGAATATTCCTATATATAATACTTGACTGCCATGAACAGAGAACCAATTTTGAGGTTAATTGTGAAAGATAAAGTGATGATTTCTTTAGAGGTGAAGGAAAGATGCTTCGCTACCAAAGAATTATGATAATTAATATCAGTTACCAAAGAATTAATGAGAATTAATATCTAAATAACAATATGAACCCTTCCACAGAACTGGAGAGGGATGAAAAGTGAACTGTTTATGTTGGAAGCAGAATGATTTGAGAACTTGTAACCATATAACTGAAATTTACTATCATGAGAGTGACTGTCCTTCAGGAAGACTTTGAATTCATGTTGCTTTGTTTAGGATTTTGTATTTTATGCGCCCTCGTCTGAGAATCAATAAGCGGATTTTGGCCTTATGCATGGGAAACCATGAATTGTACATGAGAAGAAGGAAACCTGATACTATTGAGGTACAGCAGATGAAGGCACAGGCTAGAGAAGAGAAACATCAGAAGCAGTTGGAAAGGTATGGAACTTATAGTGTTTCATTCTGATCGCTAGGTTATCCAAACCTAAAGCTATTCCTTTTACATTAAAATGTGCATTTTTAATTTATATTATAAAAATTACATTTTTTGTTTTTTGTATAAAGCTGAGATATTTGCTAAAAAATAGTTTTCTTGTGACCTTACAGATGTTTTTCTTTTATCATGCTTGCTACTAAACATTGAGTTGGATATAGTAGTTTGAAATTTTCAAGTTTTTCTTGTAACTGGCATTAATTTTGTTGAAATGAAAGTGCGCTGCATATTTTGCTTTGAAACAGTAATTTCTAAGTCTCCATACAAAGTAGAATAACAGTACTCTCTAAATCGTGATTCTGTTAGACTTCAAAAAAAACCCTGCTAAATATGTCAAACTGAGAATTTTTTTTTATTTTGGGTCACACCTAGCGATGCTCAGGGGTTACTCCTGGCTCTTAGGAATTACTCCTAACAGTGCTCAGGGACCATATGGGATGCTGGGAATCGAACCCAGGTTGGTCATATGCGAGTGCTGTCACTCCAACCCCAAACTGAGAAATTGTAAAAGGAAAAGTTCACTGTATCACTGTCTTCCTGTTCATCATCGATTTGCTCCAGCAGGCACCAGTAACGTCTCCATATGTCCTGTCTCATGCTAGTATGGCCCAAGGGCATCTGCTCACTCCAGGAACATAAAAAGTCTCAAACCATTATATTAGGTCATGGGAATGAGGTCTATAATTGTTACTGGTATTTGGTATATCAGTTTGCTTGCCAGGCTTGCCGTGCGGGTGGCATACTCTTGTAATCATCTCTAAATACAGCATTTATTGATGAACTGCATGGCCGCTAGTAGCCGGGCTGTGATAGGCTTGTCTGCTGGGTGGAGTTCTGACGAGAGGGAAGTCTGGATGTGGAAAATGGCGGCCCTCATGGAGTGGGGTGTCGCCTGCTTGTTGCAAGGCTCTGCTGGGGTGGCGGGCCAGGGCTAGAACCCGCCATCCCTTCCGGGTACCTTGTGAGCGGCTGGGCAGAGGGAGAGCCAGTAGCAGCTCTGCCCCATGTCTGAGAGTCTCTGGATCAGCATACCTGGGCCGAACTTGAAAAAAGACTGCTGTAGGGTGGATGTCGATGATCCAGACTGTGATGGGCTCGTCTGCTGGGAATAGTTACCGAATAAAATTCCTTCTGACCCTAGAACTCAATTACTGGGTTAAGCAACATGATTCCCTGTTGGAGGACAGGCTTAGCTATTCTGGGAGTTTTGTTGTTTTGCTCACTCCCAGCTTAATCTACTTAAGCCAAGGTTAGTTCTAATGAGACCTCTCTTCTATGTAAACACTGCTAGAGGGTGTGGCAGTTACAGAAGTCACCTTGATTGAATAACTTCTGACTTATACATCTACTAAGACTTCTATGTTTTCTAGATTGGGCCCAGCTCCTCTTTATACCCACTGCACCCAACGTGGGACAGTTAGAATTTACCAGGAGACTACCATCCTGGCTACGTTGAGACTATAGGAAGACTATAGGAAGGATCATACTAGTTTGCTCTAAGCAGGCGAGTGTGACCCTTTCAGTACATGAGAACAAGATACTCAGAATCACCCTGGTGCAGATAATAATAAGAAGGACCTTGTGGGTACCGTCTAGATTACATGAAGCTCATGAAGTTAAGATGTATTACTTTCTATCAGTCCCCTCTCTCTCCAGTGTTTTACATAAGAGATAATCTTGGGATTAGTCCTTGGCATAACCTTTGTTTATACCTGCAATAGGGTGTGGCACTACACTCTGTTTAGAGTTCTTTGTTGACATGACCCTCCCGGTCGGATTACTTTGGTGTATATAAGGGGCTGACTTGAGGCCCCCTTCACACTTCACCTTTTACCTTTTGGGCCTTTTGCTTTTGGCTTTTGGCTTTTTGCTCTTTGGCCTTTTGCTCCATCTTCTGGGTAGGACTCAGCTCGGGTGAGATCCTCTTTCTTTGGTGGGAGACTTAGGCTCTTTTGTATGGTCTTAAGTTCGGACCAGAGCTAAAGTTTGTTCATTATATTGGAGTGCTGTGGAAGAGCCGTTGTACTATTAAAAGCCATTTTTTGGAACTGCACCGGACTCGTGAGTTTTCATCTGTTCTCCTGGCTTCCTCGGAGGTAGAAGAGAACCTCTGTCCTGACACTGTTGGGGACCCCTGCGGCGTTCCCCCAACAATTCCCAAATCTGAATCTAGATTAGTTTAGATTTTATCCTTGTGAAAATTTGAGACCATACTAAAGTTAAGTGTTACTGAATAAAAATTTGTACATTATTCTGAAATAGACAAGCTCTGAATCTGAAGAACTCTTAAGTACTCTGCTAGATAAAAGATAATAATGCTTACCTGTACTTTGAATTTTGAAATACAGTCTTTCTGAAAAGTTTTGTGTAATGCTCTTCATTAATTTAGACTCTCTTTCAAATCGTATGTATTAATGAAGTTTACTCTGTCACAAAACATTTGGTCGGTAGGGGATGTGGCACCAGTGAGTTGAACAACTGGGGCAGAGGTTTAGTGCATGGCCCAAGCCTACTATACTACACTGCTGGGGACACCAGGCCACTGGCAGTGCTGGGGCCTTCAGGCCTCCACCATGCACTGCTTGAGGAACCCTGGATGCTGTGCGTCCTAACCCAGGCAAGGCATTCTAGATCTGTGCCTGATGCCTGTCCTAATCCCTGCCCCACAACCTCTTTTTATTAAACCTAAGTATTAAGCTGTCTGGTAATTTTTTGACCCTAAGAAAACATACTAAATTGGGTTGATGCTTTGACTGGACTACATAATTTCTCACTATTTCGTTGTTTTAGGATAACACTTTAGAGCTAGTTATGTGTATTACTTTTATGTGTAGGCTTTCCAGCTCTCTAAGACAACCATTTTTCCTTCTTCCCCCTTTCCTCCTCTCTCTCTTGCCTTCTCCCTTTCCCTCTTACATTTTCTCCCTCCATGCCCCCCTTTTATTTTGGGGGAGGGTTTGGGCCACACCTAATGATGCTCAGGGGTTACTCCTGGCTCCTGGCACTGAACTCATGAATTACTCCTGGAGGTGCTGGGGAGCATATGGAATCCTGAGGATCTAATCTGGTCAGACATTTGCAGGGTAAATGCCCTATTCACTGGACTATCACAGTGGCTCCATCTTTCTCCCTTTTTTCCCCATTCTGTCCTATCTCAGATGTCTCCTCTAAAGTATTAAATAAGAAATTATATCTTGTGCTCATCACACTTAATATCTTAACTGTTTTGATGTTGTCACATTATTTGCATTTTCTTTACTTATGTATTTTATTTTTGACATTTTGGGAGTCACGCCAGTGATGCTCAGAGGTTACTTCTGGCTCTGCACTCAAGAATTGCTCCTGGTGGTCAAGGGGACTGATCCCGGGTCAACTTGAGTCAGCTGTGTACAAGGCAAATGCCCCACCTGCTTTGCTCTGGCCCAGTACATTTTCAACTTAAATAAAGTTTCTATTTGTTTTTATCTCTTACAGATAACAACTAATGTTATATGGCTTCTAATATATGTAATATGATTAATAAATGCAATTTGGTGGTGGTGCCATGTTTAGTTACTCTAAGTCCTAGATAGAAGTTCCCAAACTTAATTTGGTCTTTTCACACCATTTTCAGGAATAAAATCTTTCAGCACCCTCCCTGGAAATTTACTTCCTTAGGGGGAGAGGTATGAAAGAAAGTGCCCCTCCCTCCCCCCTTGTCCCTTCCCCTGCCATGGCTCCTGAGGCTACTCAGCAACTCCCCATTACTAAACACACACACCGCCCCGTGGCCTGACCCACTGTGGCAAAGACTTTTAAGTTTCTTTTGCTACATTTCATTAGAAAGAAATGGCTTCTTACAGGTATTTATTTTGATTTGGGCACACCTTGTGGTGTTCAGGGGCTTACTCCTGGCAGTCCTCAGGGGACTATATGCTACACCAGGATGTAATTCGGTATTGATCATGTGTAAGGCAAGCACTTTAACCCTAGTCTTATTTCTCTGCCCCACTTAGCTACATTTTCACAGGCTTTCATTAGCAGTTGACTGCCTTGGAGGAGTCAAACTTTCACAAGCAGTTGACTGCCTTGGAGGAGTATTTCCCAAACTGGGCTACACAAGTTGGCAATAGTGTCCTTGTGTGTAATTTGTGAGGCACTAAAGATTTCCATGTGGACACTGATTTTTTTTTTTCTTTTCTGAAAGGCGCTGAGTAACTGTGAGAGCTTATGGTTTAGGTGATATTTTGTACTAATCTAGCCTCACTGTGTTTGGCAACCTTCAGGAATGCTGAAGACTTCATCTGAGTCTTCATTTATTCCTGCTTCACAGGTCAGAGGGAACTGACAGCTGTATTTGGTAACAAACATGGTTTAACATTCGCAAAGTGGCCAGCAGACATAACTGTGGGAATGGTCAGAGATCTGCAGCTGATACTAGAAACCTTTGAGCAAAAATGTGTAATTAGGAAGGAGCAGAAAGAAGTGGACAAGGCTCTGTGTCTTTTTTTTCTCCCTAGAACTAACATAGCTTTTCTTTTCTGTTTTTTTTATAGTGAGAATAATGTTATTTATCATACATTGTTGGATACTGGTCTGTGCTTTTAAATTATTTGCACCCAAATTGAATGACATTTTGTAATTCCTAAAAATGTATGGCTAAGTATTTGACCTGTTTAAAAAATACCTTGAAGTTTAGAGAAAGGTGCCATGAAAGTTAGTGTGCGATAGTGTGTGTTGTAGTTGTCTGCCTGTATTGCTAGGAACACAGTTGGTGCAGGAAATGTGGGCATTGGAACTAGATAAATGTGTATCTGACTCCTTCTGACATTTAAGGAACTTCTTATTCATTTTTCTCTTGCTCTTCATGTGAAAATTTTAGCTTTGCCCTCAACGATTTTGTTAAAAAAATGAAAGATGTGTGTGTGTGTGTGTGTGTGTGTGTGTGTGTGTGTGTGTGTGTGTATACATAGTAAAGTATCTGATGGATCAGTGTAATAGTTATTAGAATCTTTTTGTTGGTGTGTGTGCTATTTGCGCAAGGATTGCTCCTGGCTCTGTTCTCAGGGATTTTTCCTAGTGAGCTCAGGGGACTATATGGGATGTTGGCGGATCAAACCTAGGTCATCTGCTTAAAAGGCCAAGAACCTAACCACTGTACCATCGATCAAGGTCCTATAATAACTCTGAACAGTAATTGTCCCATGCCTGAGAAATCTTTTCCTGATTGCAGCTTCTTTCCCAGTGGTAGGTTTTCCTGCCAAAGCCTCTGTCTCTTTCCTACTCATCTGAATGCTGTTTGTTTTTTTATTAGCACCACGCTCCAACCAACTGAGCTAACCGGCCAACTGCTGTTTTTTTTTTAAATCGGGGCTACCCCTAGCAATTGTTGGGGACCCACGGGCAACTTCTTGTGATCTTGACCCAGCAGTGTGGGCCTAACAGTTTATAGTGCTCCAACCCTGTGATGCAGCTGTGCTGGGCACCTGACTCAAGGCTGTGCACGGCCGGTTATGTACTCTGCCTCTTGAGCTGCCTAACACAGCCTGGAAGCTGTCTTTCTGGTCTGTTTTGTCCCTTGTGGAAATTTTTTCTTCTGGGTGTCAGGTCAGTTTTGGTGAAATGTCAGGTGTCACTTCATTAAAGGAAATAAACACAGGTTGTCCTTATTCATTCTTTTGGCCCGTTTTACCTCATAGTTGATTTTTTTGTTTGTTTGTGTTTTGGAATCGTGCTCAGCATTGCTCAGGGGTTGGTCATGGTTCTGCACTCAGGAATTAATCTTGATGGTGATGGGGACTATATGAGATGCTTGGGATTGGACCTGGGTTGGCCACATGCAAGGCAAGTGCCTTATCTGTTATGTATGACTTTGTGTACTAACCCACCCCCCATCATAGCAAAGGTTTTATTAGATTGTTGATTAAATCATGTACATTATTATCTAATATTTCAGGGTCTCTAATTATTCTTGTATATATTTCTGATCCATGGCATAGAGTCTGAGAACACGTGATGTTTCTGTTTGGTTGTATTAAAAAGTTGTGTCAATCCATGGCAGAGTCGGCGAAAGCTGGAGGTTACTGTGCACCAGGAGCTCTAAATTGGTCTTTACAAACATCGTCAGATATCTGCTGACAGCTAATGGAATGGTCTGAGGAGGCCAGAAAAGAGCAAGTTTCTAGCATCTTAGAAGTTAAGATGTATAGTTTATATTAATTTGTTGTAATGACTGAAAATGGTTGCCCTCCCAGGCTATTTTGTTATTTAAAAGTAAAACTGCTCATGAATGGTTAAGCTTTTTGTTACTTCTTAGCAGAGAACTTCTGTTAGGAAGACATTTTATATGTGTGACTGCTATGCAGTTAACTCCTGTTGTGCTGATGTATACACAGGAATTTGCTAAATCTGACAAGAAAGTGTCTATTGTTGAAGTTCTTTCAGTGTGCAAGTGACTCCTATTTTTGCCTTACTCAAGTCTGCATTAAAAACATGCTTTACACAAAAAAAAGATATTGGCGATTTTATATTTTATAAATTACTTTCTTTGACAATTTTCTCACAGTAGTTCTTTTACTGGTTTTGGCATAGTGAATACACATTGGACGATTTGCCAGGCTCTGCCGTGCAGGCGGTGTACTCTTAGTAGCTTGCTGGGCTAAGCACTGCCAGGAGTTATTCCTGAGTGCAGAGCCAGGAGTAACCCCTGAGCATCGCTGAGTGTGATATCACTCTCCGCCCTGACAAGCAGGTCATACCCTTCAGCTGCTCCACATAGCTGGAGGACACATGGCCTGTGCCCCGGTTGTCCCACTGGCTGTCCTTGATGAGCACAGCGCACATGGCAATGGTAAAGAAAGATGACCACCAGGCGTCCGTAATCATGTTTCCCCGCGGGCCGGGTTTGAGGCACCACAAGAGTCGCCCGGGAACAGAAGCCGCAAACCTAGGGGCTCCCCGACCTCCCTGTCGCTGTTGCCGCAGCTGTGCCGCGCTGCCTGCATGGACAGTCCCGGCCCATGCTGGGCTCCCCCGCCTCACCTCGTTGCGCTCCTAGCCACTATTGTCCGTGTGCGCCCTTCGAACTAGGCTGCGCAACCAGCGCCTACAAGGCTATTCCTGCCACTCTCTGCGCTGCCACGGGACCTGAGTAGGGGCTCTGCTCACTGCCCAGCTCCCACCTCCACCATCACTGCCACCTAACCGCTTCCTGTGTGGCCACCACCTCCCTCAGGCTGCCACCATCTATACGTTTCTTCAGTGGGAGCTGGGGTGGCCAGGGCCTTCCCCTTCTCCAGCGTGCCCAAGGTAGAGGGGCTGGGGCCTGGCAGGGTAAAAGCTCGTGGAACAATTGCTAACATGCAAGCTTGCAAAGCAGTGCAGAGAAGCGATAAAGGAAGACCTCAAAGAGAAGAGCAGAAATACTGGAAGATGCAGCAGAAGCCGGGAAAAGCATTCACAACGCCCGCCTGTCCTTCTATAAGACTATAAGACCAAGATGACTGCCCTCCAGCATCCTGATGGATATATCACATCTTCCAGAAAGGCAATATAAGATTATCCATAACTTCTACTCAGATTTGTTTGATAGCGACGTCCATCTGCCCACATACCAAATTCCGCAGGATGGTTATGTCGTTCCCAACGTTCTCCCTTCTGAAATCCAACATGCCATTTTGTCAGTAAAGAAGGGAACAGCACTAGGCCCAGATAAAGTCAGACCCGATCACTTGAAGAATATGCCTTCAGTACTCATCAATACACTGGCTCAGCTCTTCAGACGCTACCTGTCCGAATGCAAGGTGCCCTCCCATTGGAAAACCAGCAGGACAGTTCTACTGTACAAGAAGGGAGACATCCACGACATTGACAACTATCTCCCCATCTGCCTGTTGTCTGTCATCTACAAGCTGTTCACTCGCATTATCCTGAACAGGATTGGCAGAACATTAGATGAAGGACAACCATGCGAGCAAGCTGGCTTCCGAAAAGGATTCAGCACAATCGACCATATCCACACAGTAACCAAGCTCACTGAAGTTTGTAGGCAGTTCAAGATGCCACTCTGTCTCACGTTCATTGATCTAAAGAAAGCCTTTGATTCTGTGGAGACTTGAAGAAGTCATCGAAGCCCTAGCTAAACAGGGCGTTCAAACCCAATACATCAAGATCCTTCGTGAGCTGTATTACGGATTCACCACTAGGATCTCACCATTCTACAAAGAAGTGATCATCGATGTCAAAAGAGGGGTTCGGCAGTGTGATACCATTCACCAAAAAATTTTTAGTGCCACCCTTGAGAACATCATGCGACAATTTGAATGGGAAGGAATGGGAGTGAAGATAGACGGTCGGCAACTACACCACCTTCGCTTCGCTGATGACATCGTTCTAATAACACCAAACATTAGCCAAGCAGCACAAATTCTCGGTGACTTTGACCAAAAATGTAGAAAGATAGGTCTACAGCTGAATTTCAGCAAAACTATGTTCATGATAAATGAACTAGTTCCAGAGGCCCCATTCGCTCTCAATGGAACAAACATCTCTGAATGCAGCAGTTATGTGTACCTAGGTTGAGAAGTCAACATGATGAACGACCTAAAACCTGAGCTGCGTGGGACGAAGAGAGCGGAATGGAATGCCTTCAAAGGCATCGAAGAAATAGCTAAAAAAGACAAAGAACCTCCTGCTCTGGTCACATCTCTTCAACACCACCGTTCTCCCTGCACTAACATACACCTCAGAGACCTGGGCCCTACGAGTGCAGGATGAGAATGCTATTTGGGTCTCCCAAAGAGGAATCAAAAGAGCTATGCTTGGAATATCACGCCTCACTCAAGTGAAAGAAGGAATCCAGAGTGCCGACCTCCGTGGTTGTTCCAGAGTCAGGAACGCTGTCTCGTTTGCCAAGGCATCGAAAATCAGATGGGCTGGACATGTAATGCGATTTGGAGATGGCCGGTGGACTAGGAGCCATTTCCGACTGGATCCCAGATGGTCAGACTTCTTCAAGACCCTGAATGAATGGTTTGAGGCTCTTCATATTCCAGAAGCAACCAGATGCCATTGGGCTACACTGGCACATGATAGGGTCAAATGGAAATGTTACTGGCTCCCGCTCGAGCAAATCGATGAATAACGGGATGTCAAGTGATCAAGTGAGTTCTTTTTACTGTTTTCAGTTTTGGGCCCATATGCACAGGCTACACCTGGCTCAGGGCTTGCTGTTAGCTCTGAGACCATATGGTGCAAACCTGGACTTCTGCTTGTAAAGCGTGCTTTGAGCTATTACTCCTGCCAAGATTATTTGTCTGTTTTTATCCTTTTTTTTTTTTTTTTTTTTTTTTTACATTGATAGGGATTTGACCCTGAACCTCATACATGCAAGACAAATGTTCTATTGCTGAGCTACATAATCACGGCCCCCAATATTTTTAAAGCAACCACTGACTTGTATTTATTATAACCCTCCAACTTAAAAAAGTGCATTATAGTTTAGTGTGTATTTTTAATAGCATAGTTCTTTATTTTTTTTTCCACTTTTTGGGTCACACTCGGCGATGCTCAGGGGTTATTCCTGGCTTTTGCTCAGGAATTACTCCTGTCGGTGCTCAGGGGACCATATTGGTTGCCGGGATCGAACCCAGGTGGGCCATGTGCAAGGCAAATGCCTTTCCCGCTGTGCTATTGCTCCAGCCCCAGCATAGTTCTTTTTTTAACTATAAATTTTGCGCATTGCTGAATATAAGAAAAGGCTTAAAATATTTATGTTGTGATGATTTTTTTCTTGGTTGATCTACAGTCTGTACTTAGGTTTCATGTGAAATTTTCTATTTACTAATTTGTAACAGAGCAATCACAATTTGTGTTTTTAAGGGCACAGTTAGAAAATGAAAAGAAGAAAAGAGAAATAGCGGAAAAGGAAAAGGAAAGAATAGAACGGGAAAAGGAAGAGCTAATGGAACGCCTAAGGCAAATTGAAGAGCAGACAATGAAAGCCCAGAAAGGTAAACCGTACTTTGGACTTTGATTCAAAATTGTTCCATAATAATGAAATCACATCGTTGTCTTGTTAAACTAAGTCATATTCAAGTATATAAAGTGCTTGTGTGTTATGGCCATATCTAAGTTATACTTAGTATATAAATCTATTTTAATAAGAAGCTTTGCTATACTTTATTATTACTACTTTCTTTTAAAAAGACTTCCTGAAGTTATTATTTGAAGTGAGTCCAAATATCATTAAAGAGCACTCTTTTTTAATGTATTTTATTATACCACCATGAGATAAACAATTACAAAAATGTTCATGTTTGGGTTTCGCCATAGAGTATTCCAGCACCCATCCCTCCGCCAGTGCCCATTTCCCACCACCAATGTCCCCGATTCCCCTCCCTCCTCCCCTAGCCTGCCTCTATGGCAGGTTCTTTATCTAAAGAGCACTCTTATACCATTTAACCTTTCCTGTAATTTATCAAGTCATTTATCATTTTATCATTTTTAACATTTTGGAGATATATATTGGTCCCCATACTTGATGTAATACAGCCATACTTTGTTCTGTTCCAACAAATATTAAAGTGAATGCCTATCTTCATAAAGACTTCCATAGAACTGGTGATGTGGCTCAGTGGTAGAGCACTTGCTTTGCATGTGTGGGCCCTGGGTTTGATCCCTGGCATGTGCGGTCTTCCTAGTACCATCAGGGATGATGATGTTTTTATATGTATGTATGTATGTATGTATGTATGTATGTATGTATGTATGTATATACATATATATATTTTTTAAAGTACCATTACTTGTGGAACAACTTGAAATATAGATATTTCATTCAGGATTGTTACATAAGCTCTTAAATGCTTGAGTTACTGTGCTAGTTATTGGGAATGTAGTAATGAATAAATGAAAAGCTCCTCACTTGCATGCAGCTTTGATTTCCACCATCTGTTTTTCACTTCATTAGAATAGTAGATGCCTAAGTTTTTGTATAAAGGCAAAAGCAAATAACATGACTTATGGAATGACATTCTTGCTTTCACAGCTGCCTTACATAAGGGGGATTACTCTATGTATAGATACACGTATACAGATGTGTCTTTTTTCCTCTTTAAATTTACTGTTATCTTGAGAATCACTATACATTTACAGAGGTCATTTTTTAATAAATGACATAACATCAGCTAATATAATAATAAATATAATTTATTAGTAAGTTGCTTACATGTAAGACTGATGTTTTAAATATCTTTCAATGAATAATTTACTTTTTCTTATTGTTGTTAGGCATCAAACCCAGCACTTGATAGATGTGAGGCATATGACTCATCACTGATCCTTGTTCTTGGTCCTATAATCACATACTTGACTTCATAATTTCTAAGAATTTATATGAAACTTTGATTTATTTTTTTTTTTTTTTTTAGCTTGAACTGAGAATAATTATTTTTTGTTTAATCCCAATCAAGCAACATAATCATATACAATGCTATAACACCATATGGATCATTGAGGATTACACCTAGGTCAGCCTCATACCAAGCAAGTGCCTGACTCGCTGTGCTTTTGCTCCAGCCCTCCAGTATACCATGATTTATAATTTTTATTATACCACAGAACAACTGTTGTTTGTTCATCCACCATTTTCAATCTTATAGTAATTATAAGAGACTTGCAGACATGGGGGCAGAGCTGCTACTGGCTCTCCCTGTGACCAGCTGCTCACGAGGCACCTGGGAGGGATGGTGGGTTCCTAGCCCTGGCCCACCACCCCAGCAGAGCCTCGCAACAAGCCAGACGACCACCCCACTCCATGAGGGCCTCCATTTCCCACATCCGACTTCTCTCGTCAGAACTCCACCCAGCAGACCAGCCTATCAGCGCCGGGTTGCGCAGCCACAAGTGGCTGCACAGATCATTAATAAATGCTGGACTTAGAGATGCCTACAAGACTATGCTACCTGCACGGCAGAGCCTGGCAAGCTACCCGTGTTGTATTTGATATATATGCCAAATACCAGTAGCAATTATAGACCTCATTCCTGAATGGATTGAGGCTCTTTATGTTCCTGGGCAAGCAGATGCCTTGGGCTCTACTACCTTGAGACAGGACATATGGAGATGTTACTGGGGCCCGCTCGAGCAAATCGATGATGAACGGAAGACAGTGATACAGTGATAGTAATTATAGAAAGCTTAAATAAATAAATATTGGAGAATGTTTATATTTTATTTGTATGGCCTAAATTAATTTTCTTTCTCATAGAAGTTTTGTCATGAGAGAAAGCATTTTTTATTTTGTAAACTTAGAAATTTGCTTGTTTTAAGGTTGTATTTTTTATAGATATAGGTCATATCTTTTTATAGATAATTCCAGGTAGAATGATCATAAAATTCTTAATAGGCTGGCTTTATGGTCACCTTTTAGGAGCTTAGAAAGTAAACTGGGGACTGGAGCAATAGTCCAGCAGAAAGGGTATTTGCCTTACTCTGCTGATCTGGGTTTGATCCCCGGCATCCCATATGGTCCCCCAAACACTACCAGGAGTAATTCCTGAGTGCAGAGCCAGGAGTAACCCCCTGAGCATTGCCGGGTATGACCCAAAAAAAGGGGAGGGGAAAGTAGGTTCTAAAATGAATAAGCCTGGCATATAGGTATGTTAAACAGGATGTATTAATACACTAATACGCTGTTAACATTAGATAAACATTAGTCTATTAATACTGGCCGAAGTCTGGTCACTGGTACCCCATATGGTTCCCTGAGCATCACCAAGAGTGATTGCTGAGCACAGAACTAGGAGTAAGCCCCTGAGCATGCCAGGAATGACACAACCCCACCATCCAGTATAATACATTTAAGTAAAGTTTAATATATTTACATCTTTATAGAAAATAGCCACATCAAATTTTGTTTTATCAAAAGTTTAAATTCTAGGGCCAGAGACAAAGTATAGGGTTAAACATTTACCTTGTATACAGCTGGCACAGGTTCAATCCCCAACATTACACAGGACCCAGGCATTGCTGGGAACAATTCCCTAGCACCACTCTTTTTTTATTTTTTTTCTCTTAAGGATTCAGAGCTCAGCCAGATTCTTGTTTTTTCATTCCAGCCTTCTAAAACCTTTCAAGTCTTAACTGTTATTACTTAAGCTGGTTCTGAACAAGACCAACAAAATTAAGGCAGCAGGTTGTTTGTGCACTATAATTGGCTTTTAAAACTCAGGACAGAGGGGGCCGGAGCGGATAGCCAGCGGGTAGGGCGATTGCCTTGCATGCGGCCGCCCGAGGCCGGCCCGGCTCGAATCCCGGCATCCCATATGGTCCCCTGAGCTCCGCCAGGAGTAATTTGAGTGCAGAGCCAGGAGTAACCCCTGAGCGTCGCCGGGTGTGACCCAAAAAGCAAAAAAAAAAAAAAAAACCAAAACCAAAACAAAAACTCAGGACAGAGTTTGTGTTTTTATATTTCTCTGACATAATACAGAGAAAATTATTCTTTGTGTGACATCACATACTTATAATAGGTGGTATTACATTGTTTTCTGTTAAGAGAATTTAATGTATTGAATCACTGTGAATTACAAAGTTATTCTGAGTTCCAGGGATTCAAATTGTGAGCACCAGTTCCTTCACCAGTGTCTACCAGTGTTCCCAGTTTCCCTTCCAACTTTGTACTCTGTTTTAATAAGACTTGAAATCCATGTAATTTATCTCCAAAAATTCCTTGTCTTTGTATGTAAGGAATAGATTTCACCAATAATTCAAAAAATCACATTGCGGAGTTTATTAGCGTTGTTTTCAATCTTTTTTTTTTAATATTTTATTACACCGCCATGTGATATACAGTTACAAAGATGTTCATGTTTGGGTTTCTGTCATACAGTGTTCCAGCACCCATCCCCTCCACCAGTGCCCATTTCCCAAAACCAATGTCCCCACTTCCCTCCCCCCCCTAGCCTGCCTCTATGGCAAGTTCTTTATCTCTTCTCTCTCTCTCTTTCTCTCTTCTCTTACACATTGTGGATTGCAATACATACATTCAGAGATCATCATGTATATCTTTTTTCCTATATTCAATGCTCAGTTCTAGGCTAGTATTATCACATTTGACAAATATTAGCACACTGTTCCCTTCCTTCTCTGTCTTACCTAACCACTATTCCCACATGTTTGTGGTAGATTCCACCTTTTTTTTTTTAATTGAAAGATGCTCATGTAGAGTTTTGGTTCTACAGTGTTCCAACACGCACCCTCCGCCCAAACCCATCTCCCATCACCAATGTCCCCACCTCCCTCCCCCTACCGCACCTCAACCACTTGGCGGGTTCTGTATGTCATTTCTTTCCTCTTTATATCTCCCCTCCCAACAAACCTTCCTGCTCCTCGTGGAATGCAGTGCATTAAAAGACATTACTGTTTCACTATTTTAGTGGACCACGGCCGCATGGCCGCGCAACCTGGGCCTCGAACTGGCTTTACTCTGTTGATCTGGTCGTGAGGCAGTTTTGCAGCCGTCCGGACAGCAAAAATGGCGGCTAGTGTGATGGACGAAGTCTCATCCGGCTGCTTCCGGGACCCCCCCAGAGGCGACGGGCCCACTCCCAAAACCCATCTGCCCTCCTCGGGGTTCCATGGTCAGCTAGGCCCGGGCGCGAGCCGAGCGCCAGCCTCCCCAGCCGTCCGTGAGGCCCCTGTGCTGGCCCGTGGGCAGCTCCCGGCAGGGCCACCAGGCTCGACAAGATGGAGGGGGAAGGGACGACCACACCTCCATCTGACGACTTCCCAGTGATTCCCACCTCTTGGAGCCGCCTACCTGGGCTCGAACTGGCTTTGCTCTGTTGATCTGGTCGTGAGGCAGTTTTGCAGCGTCCGGACAGCAAAAATGGTGGCTAGTGTGATGGGCGAGTCTCATCCGGCTGCTTCCGGGACCCCCAGAGGCAACGGGCCCACTCCCAAAACCCATCTGCCCTCCTCGGGGTTCCATGGTCAGCTAGGCCCGGCGCGAGCCGAAGCACCAGCCTCCCCAGCCGTCCGTGAGGCCCTGTGCTGGCCCGCGGGCAGCTCGGCAGGGCCACCAGGCTCGACAAGATGGAGGGGGAAGGGCTGTTTTCAATCTTTAATTTGTTGATTTACTAGTCTAAAACAGCTATAAAATATCTAAGTTTCAAAGTTTGTTTTGGAGTGGGAAGGGTGGTGCTGGTCAAACCCAGCAGTGCTCAGGGCTTACTCTTGGTGCTCATGGATCACTTCTTGCAGGGCTCAGGAGACCATATGGGTGCTGAGAATCTGATCTGAGTCGGCTCTGTGCAATGCCAGCACCCTACTCTGTGTACTAATCACTTTGACCCCCAAAGTCTCTTATTTTGTAGGTCTTTAAAAGAGTAGGCTAAGGTAAAAACTTAGGATAGACTTTTGAAAAAAAAAAAAGTTAGAAGGAGCCAGAGCAACAGTGCAATGTGTAGGTTGCTTGCCATGCACACAGCCAACCGGATTCAATCTCCCTGAGAACAGCCAGGAGTAGATTCCTGAGTGCAGAACCAGAAGTCACCCCTAAGCACCACTGTCGGTGCGCCCCGCCGGGTCCCTGACAGTGCCGGGAAGCGAAGTTCCCTTCTACCTCCGAAGCCGGCGAGGAATGGATGAGCACTCAGGATCCGATGAGGTTTTAAAAAGACTTTACTTATCACAGGTTCAGGCATACAAATCAGCAAAAGGAAAAACCCGATGCTTAGGATTCCAGGCTAGAACCCCAGCCACGTAGGCCAAGATGGCGACCACCACGTGTATAGGCTTTGGGAAAGGAGAAGAACACTTCCAAGCAGGGCGCACCGCCAGCGAGCACAGCCCTCAAAGAAGGGCGGGAGAGTGAAAACCGGCTAGTTTATACCCATGCAACTCAGGCCTTCCTCCCATTGTTATGGAAAGCAGGGAGTGTTAAATGTCCTTAGATAATCCCCTCCCTGCACCTCACCTAGGCCCTTTAGTATGCTAATGTTTTGAGCCAAATGCCCTTAAAGGAGTCCTGCAACACACCACCACGTGTGACCCAAAAAATTAAAAAATTATAGCTTTATGACATAGCTTAAGTTTCTTTCTTTCTTTCTTTTTTTTTTTTTTTTTTTTTTTTTTGCTTTTTTGGGTCACACCCGGCAGTGCTCAGGAGTTACTCCTGGCTCTGCACTCAAAGTTTCAAAAGATTTTCGCTCATTCACTTTTTTTAATTGTATGATTGAGTTTTTTTGTTTGTTTGTTTTTAATGATTTAGCTTTTTCCAAGTTAAAGAATTTTTTAAAAATATGTTCATTTGCAAATGTGAGTAATTTTAGAATCTGTACCTTAGATTCCCTGTTCCTATTGGGGCTTGATGATGAAAATCATTGGAAATTCTAATATATCATATTTCTGTTTGACAGAACTAGAAGAACAGACTCGAAAAGCCCTAGAACTGGACCAGGAACGAAAACGAGCGAAAGAAGAAGCAGAAAGACTTGAAAAAGAACGCCGAGCTGCTGAAGAGGCAAAGTCTGCTATAGCAAAACAAGCTGCTGACCAGATGAAGAATCAGGAACAGCTAGTAAGGACCCTGTTTTGGCTTTCTGTTACAGAAGAAGGAAAGTGCAAACGAGTTTTGAAGGAATCATTTAAAACTAAGCTTGGTTCACTATTATAAAGCAAAAAAAAAAGCAAGTAACTTGGAAAGTAGCAATCAACTTTTGTTTCTGCAAAACCAAAAATAAAACAATAATATAAATGACACCAATGAAAAGATTCTGATTTACCTAGACTTTGCTAAGCCAGTGGCATATTTTTAGATAAATTGTTAGTGTTGTCTAACTTGCACAATCGACTAAATGATATGAATAAAATATTCCTGAATTAAATGTAGATATTTTACATTTTATTTTATTTTATTTGACTTTCTTTGCTTTTTGGGTCATACACGGCAATGCTCAGGGGGCCATGCGTGATGCTGGGGATCGAACCCAACATGTGCAAGGCAAATGCCCTACTCGCTGGACTATCACTCTGGCTCCCTGATTTAAATATTAGTTCAGACAATTGCTATGTACCATTGTGTCTTTCAGAGTCTTAGATCCATTTATTTTTTTAAATATTTTATTATACCACCGTGAGAAATACAGTTACAAAGATGTTCATAAGATGTTCATATTTGGGGTTTGGGTCATACAATGTTCAGCACCCATCCCTCCACCAGTGCCATTTCCCACCACCAGTGTCCCCAATTCCCTTCCCCCTTCCCCCCAGCCTGCCTCTGTGGCAGGTTCTTAAATTCTTTCTCTCTCTCTCTCTCTCTCTCTCTCTCTCTCTCTCTCTCTCTCTCTCTCTCTCTCTCTCCCATTTTAAAAAAAAATTAATGCCTTTTAATAAAATGACAAGCATAGTATCTCCTAACAGGATTGTTGGGAAATGAAATGAAATTATTTTAAATAATGTTCTTTAGGCTGAAGCAATAGTACAGCTTGTAAGGCTACACTACTTACATTTGCCTGCAACCAACCCATGTTGGATACCTGGCATCCCATATGGTCCCCCAAGTCTACCAGAAGTGATTCCTGAGTGCAGAGCCAGGAGTAATCCCTGAGCACCACTGGGTGTGGTCCAAAAAGAAAAACAAGTTCTTTAAATAATAAAACATTATATATTATAGAGTCAGCAGAGCCTAGTAAGCCTCCCGTGTCGTGTTTGATATGCCAAATACCAGTAACAATTATAGACCTCATTCCCATGACCTGATGGAATGGTTTGAGGCTCTTTATGTTCCTGGAGCAAGCAGATGCCCTTGGGCTCTACTAGCATGAGACAGGACAAATGGAGATGTTACTGGCGCCCGCTGGAGCAAATCAATGACGAATGGGAAGACAGTGATACAGTGATATTATAGAGTATTTAAATATTATACATATATAAAACAAAACAGTATATACATATATATAAATACAATTGTAGCAAGTCTTTATTCATAGAGGTAAAAAGGAAAAAAAAGGAATGTTTTTGCTAAGAGACCAGGAGGGAGCTTGTCTATAGAACAGTAAGGTATTTTTTTCACTTTGTCCTCTTGATTCATTATTATGTCATTAGATTAACTGTAAACAAGATATTTATTGTCTTAAAAAAGACCACCTTTTAAAAAGTAGAAGTGGCCTAAGAAAACCACAAAATAGCTCAGGCATGTACATTAGAGCTTTGTTGACATAACATACATGGTTGAAAGTGTTAAGTTCTTTGTATTGGTAATTCTATTTGTTTTAGGCAGCTGAACTTGCTGAATTTACTGCCAAGATTGCACTGCTAGAAGAAGCCAAGAAGAAAAAAGGAGGAGGAAGCTACTGAATGGCAGCACAAAGTAATCACCTTCTTGTTGGTTCACTGTCATTTGTTGAGAACCTTCTTTGTATCTAGTTCTTCGCTGCTTTATAGAGATGAAAAAAAATATACTGGTCGTGTTTAAGAGGGAAAAGATACTTATGTGTGAATATGATAGATGTAAGCTAAGTTCTTTGGAAACACAGGGAAGGTGATTAATTTCTACCAGAATGAGGTAGGTTTTGGGGGAAACTTAGAACTTAAGCTGGGATTTTGAATAAGAAATAATAAATTTAGTTCTAGGGTAGAACAGATTTGGAGAACTTAAATAGACTAAACAATCCTTTGGGGAAGCTGAAGGCATATAGGGAATATAGAAGTACTTACATGTTTTGAGACCAACCAAAAAGCAAGAATGTGTAAACTATAAATTCAAAGACTGGAATGTTAGAGAGGAAAACAAGTTGATTTCTTAATAAAATTAGCTTTCAAATGCAAGTGTAATGATTTTCTACACATGTATATAGTTACATGATTTTTCTCAAATGAAATGTATTCTTTTAAAACAAAATGGCTTTTGCTCACCGTTAACCTTTTATAACAGATTAGATTTGCTTGGACAGTCTGGAGAGATAGTACAATGGTGGGTGCTTGTCTCACGCACAACCAACCCATGTGCTGTCCTTGGTACCCTGTATGGTCCCCTGATCCGTGTTAGAAGTGATCCTTAAGCTCAGAGTCAGGAGTAAGCCCCTGAGCACTGCCAGGTGTCACCCCAGTTTTCATTGGGAAGTTATTTTCAATAATCGTGAGATGTGTATGTGTGTTACAAAAGAAATAAAACTCAAATCTGTTATAGTACTTTATTTGAATTTTATAAATTCCTTCAATAACATACCCTTTAAAAAAATAGCATCACAGGGCAGTGCAATAGTGTAGGGGTTAAGGTGCTTGTCTTGCCAGCAACTGAACCTGGTGCAGCTCTTTCTGGCATACTTAGGAGTAAGCCCTGATCACAGAGCCCGCCACCCCTGCCAAAATAAAATAAAATAGGCATTTTAGAGGCAAATTCTATGTTTCTTAGAGGTTAGAAAAGGCACATACAGAAATATTATATTCGCATACACTAGTTTCACTGTTTGAGTACTTAATTGCATATTTTAGGATCTCCCTAGTTTGTATGGGTATGTAGATACATGTTTATATGTTCAGAGTGAGGCTATGCTCTTATGCTCTACTTAAATACTGTTCGTTTTAGACCATTTCATTTCTTGTGTTATTAGACTCTAATCAGAATTTACCCGACAAATTTTTTTTTCAGGCAATTTCATTTATTTAGTCCCCTGTTCCTTTCTAGCTGATGTTGTTGTGATGATGGGTGTGCACACATGGCTGGCTGTGATGCTCCCACTTTTTTTTTTAGCTGTGGTGCTCGCTGGGGTTCGCACATCAGGTTGTGGTGCTTGCACAGGCCGCGAGTGCTCACTGAGGTTTGCACTCCTTTAGTTGTGGTGCTCGCACACGTGCTCACCGAGGCTTCCACTCTTCAGTTGAGCCACACAGATACAGTGGCACTCACTGGGGGTCACGGTGCCCACCAAGTGCTTTTTTTAGAGGCGCTTCCTGGCTGTGGCGCTAGCACTTCTTTTAGGCTTGAAGTACTCACACGTGGCTGTGATCTAGCAGGAAATCGTGTATAGTTCTGGGATCACAGCTGCCAGGTTCAAACAACAGAACGGCCCGGATCAGCTCTCCACATATATGGGAACGGGCAAACTGACACATGATCATGTGCTTGCAGACAGGTGCCTAAGCCACTGTGCCAGGCTCCTGAAAAGTCTTTCATAGCTAATTTTGCAGACTGTTCCAGAGGGAGACTTGCACTGCATGCATTTATTTGCACTATCTCTTTTAAAGTAGGACAGTCTTTCTTGTTGTAATGCCTATTGAAATCAGCTGCAGATTGTCCCTGCTCCTAGTTTTGTGTTTTGAATGGTGTCATTCAGTTGGTTCTGCTATCAGTAGTATTTCCTATAAACTGGAAGATAACCCTAAAAGCTGGAACATTCAACTTCAGTTTGGTGCTATTTTGCCTTAGAAGCGCAGTTTCATGTAGTTTAATTCATACTAGAGCAATTTAAAAGTGAAAGGGGGAGTGTTATACTAACATAGCAGTGGAAAGCAAGACTTTTCCAGGCAAACCAATAGTATCATCCAAATAATTGATTCTCTCTGTACTTCATGTTGTGTCAAAAGATATTATCTCATTTACCTGCCATTGTTGATTTCAATTAATCATTGGATTGGAGTAATGACAATCTGATTCCTTTGAATGTGTGGTTGTACTTTTTTTCTCTTGTGTGTAAAATGTCATCTCCTAGGCGTGCCATCCTTTGATTATTAATACCATTTTAAAATTAAATATTTGCTTAAAAGCATTAATAGCAATTTGTTAGGAATTGCAGAGTTTTTTTTTTAATTCTATCACTCCTACGTGCTGACATTCTTCTGTAAATAAAGAGAGCTTTCACCAAATAGGGCATGTTTTTTATTACCCTCAGTAACTGAGACAGATGCAGGTGTGTGTGAGAGAGAGAGAGAGAGAGAGAGAGAGAGAGAGAGAGAGAGAGAGAGAGAGAGAGAGAGAGAGAGAGAGAGAGAGAGAGAGAGAGAGAGAGAGAGATATTCTGTGATTAAACCCAGGGCCTCTTCTTATATCCCTACCCCTTATCTTGATTATTTTTATGGTAAGTTTTTAATATCAGTTCTGATAGATTTATTTTTAATGTCAGGCTTTTGCAGCCCAGGAAGATTTGGAAAAGACCAAAGAAGAGTTAAAAACTGTAATGTCTGCCCCACCTCCACCACCAGTTATTCCTCCCACAGAAAATGAACATGATGAACACGATGAGAATAATGCAGAGGCGAGTGCTGAACTATCAAATGACGGTGTGATGAACCACAGAAGCGAGGGAGGAACGTGTAACAGAAACCCAGAAAAATGAGCGTGTTAAGAAGCAACTCCAGGTATTTATAATTTGTAGTCAGTTACACGTTTAAAGTATAGTTTGCTTTTTTCCCCATTCATTTAACTGTGATGAAAATGGACCTTTTGAATTGGTAGATTTTAGCACGTGTTGACCTGTGATTGGTTCATGATTATTTGGCTTACAGTCCTATTATTTCTTTTCTTCTGCTGTATAATCTCAGTAGCACATCCTAAGCTTATGTAATCAGCTCTTTTTACAAGTAAGTTGATTATAACTGGATCTATATTTTAGTGCTATTTTAAGGAACAAATGAATTTGTTTTTCAACAATGAACAGTGATGATTTAATTGACTATCACTATGGTATTATAAAACTTGAATTGTATGTTCAGATTTTACGATTGCAAAACACCAGGTTATTAAATATACTTAATCAGGTCAATATTCAACTTTTTTTGGTGTACCATTGGGATCACAGATAACAGAGCTATCAGCAGGATTGTGCTTGTATCGCATGGGACACCACGGCTTGAACTTCATGACTGTATTCGTGGGGGTGGGGGGAGGGAGAGATGGGGTGAGGCCGGACTCTCAATAACCGTCAGGTAGCTCAGGGATTAGGTACTCCTGGCTCTGCACTCAGGAATTACACATGACTATGCTCGGGGGGACCATACGGGATTCCTGGGATTGAGCCCGGGTCTGCTGTGTGCATGGCAAATACCCTTCCCACAGTTCTATCACTCTGGCCCCATGACTCTGTTCTTATTAGATGGTAAGGCAGACTCTCTAAACCATTGTGCTAATATAAGACATTTTAATATTAGATCATTTCTTGCACCCCTTATATCAGTTCAACTATTTTACTAGCTAAGTCTTTTATTAATAAGGAAAAATATTTAGAACTTTTGGATGAAGTGTTTCACATGTTATTCATTGTACCTCTTAGAATAAGTATTCTATAATAGTTACATTAAACCTTTTGTTTTCAAGTACTGGAAAACGAAGTAAAGGGTATATAGAAAAATACACAAAATCACCATGGTGATGGCGAGTGTAGAAATGAAAGGCCATGGGTGTCTTTCCTAACTATCCCCACCAGTGCTAAAACTAAAAACACTCACTTTAAAGAAAAAAAATATTAATAATGGAAATTTAACATACTCATATATATTTGGTCTTTTCGTCTTTTAGCCTCTTAAGGTTTTTTTTAAGTAAAATACACATATTCATACTCTTATGTTTCCAAATCATAGGCATTAAGTTCAGAATTGGCCCAAGCCAGAGATGAAACCAAGAAAACACAAACGATGTTCTTCATGCTGAGAATGTTAAAGCAGGTCGCGATAAGTACAAGACTCTTCGGCAGATTCGACAAGGCAATACAAAGCAGCGTATTGATGAGTTTGAAGCAATGTGAGAGCTGTTATTTTGCATACATGTTCTTCATAAGCTGAACCACCAACAGAGAAAAGCAGGCCTTTGCAGATGTGATGGAATGCATCCCACCTTGCCAAAGCACTTATCCCACTTTGACTGTGGTGGCTAAAAGATACATTTAAGGGGAAGTTCTTCAGCATTAAGGCAGTGTGATATCATGTTTGGTTTTCTTTTTTGTTGTTTTTTGGGGCCAGTGAATGGAGAACAGTGTTTCATCGCCTCCTTTCACATTTTTCATTTTTCATTTTTGTTTTCTGTTGAAAATTAACACTAATTATCATGTCTGATAAATGTGTATGTGTGATTTAAGCACTTTGTACATTTTAAAGGATAATGGTGACTTAGTGTCATGTTAAAGCGCTGTTCCCTGCCCCTTCCATATTATGCATAAATGTATTTCTGTACTTTCCTTTATTCATAATTTCCATTTTCCCTTGCCCATAGCCACTGGGGCAGGTTCTGCCATAGTTCTGCCTCAGAGCTTTGGCAGCGTTTAAAATAAGGGTAGGTGACAGGGTGACATTTTTGATCATTGTGTACAAGATAGTTATGAATCATGAAAATGATGAGAATGTTTAATAGTACAGTGTGCAGCTTGTAGTTAATTTTTTATATCTCAGTTTAGCCATATTGTTGGATATTGGTTATTTACTTAATTAAAGTCATCTCTGACGACTGAATTGATTAGCATTTTATCCCATGTCGACCTGTGGTTTACTTTGCCTGCCAGTTCATAAATGTATAGACAGAAGATGGTGTTTCCTGGAAGAATTTGTGCATAAAACAATAACCTGCAGATAACACTTCTGAAATATCTTGAAAGATTTATTATTTTCTAGTTCAGTTTAGAAAAATGATAATAAAAGTAAATATGTATTGCTGGTAATTGGCTATATATCTATTTTTTTTTTTTTTTTTTTTTTTTTTTTGCTTTTTGGGTCACACCCGGCGATGCTCAGGGGTTACTCCTGGCTCTGCACTCAGGAATTACTCCTGGCAGTGCTCGGGGGACCATATGGGACGCCGGGGATCGAACCCAGGCCGGCACAGGCCGGCTGCGTGCAAGGCAAACGCCCTACCGGCTGGGCTATCGCTCCCGCCCCCTCTTTTTTTTTCTTAAACAACATTTTTGGAAGTGCAGCATACGAAAACCTGAACCCCAGGCGGGAACAGTGATCCTACCTCACTACTACACCTGAAGTGACTGGTTGTCCAAACACAATAAAGTGTGTAAACTGTTCTACAAGACATCATGATATTTTCAATCTTGAAGGGATATTTTTGAGATTTCCTTTACCTTCAGAATATCTGAGTGCTAAATTTTTAAAAACTGCCTTTTTGTTGCTGAATTGTAGGATTCTGATTTACATTGGATTTGTAAGCTCTCCTTAATACACTGTCTTCTGGGTTGAGGGTGTTCTGTGTCTAAAGAAGTGTGTATGAGTGAATATGTGTGTGTGAGTTTGTGTGATAGGGAGAGATTCCCTTGTAGCTGAAGATTGTACCTTCATTTGTCAATATAATTGTTACATGATCATTTTAGTATATTTGGTTTCTAAATCATTGTGTGTGTGTTTTTTTTAATACCTAAGCATACTTAAATTGGGTTTGTTAATTCTATTTGGGGGTTATAATTTTAGGTTATGTTAATTTCAATTATGTTGTAAAGAATTATTTCCAGTTTGGAGGATGCTTAAACATTCTTATGTTCTAACATCATCTTAATTGTAAAACATTAGATTCAAAGATAGGAAAGCCTTGTTTTCTCTGTGTGGTTCAGCTACTTTTCATTTTGGTATTATGCAGTCAAATTTACATTTATCTATTAAAATTGCCATTTTATTAAACATTTTTCATGCGTAGTAGATTCAAGTTGTGTCTGAAAATATCTCTTACGCTTTTTTGATTTTGCTGACTCTAAAAGGATTAATCTGGGCAGACATTATAAAAAAGGAAAAAATTGCATTTAATATATTTTTTTGATTTAATAGGACAAAAAATAAACTGGTTAACCTTGAAGTGACTGTTGTTCAGTGGTCGTGCATATGTTTCGAAGACTAGGGAAAGAGTATTTCTGCATGCAGCACATTAGAGGGGAGCAGTAAACTCTCCTGTGCATGCTTTAAAGGATGTCTCCACTTTTCCAGAAATACTCAAGCAATGCCGTAATAGGGAGAAAGCTTGATCTTTCCTTGGATTTCCATTAATACTCTTCGTTTTGAATTGTGTGCACTACCATTGCTACATCAGTTTGGTATCAGTGTTGAAAATTACCAGTTATATTTGCTGTTTATAATCTATATGTAGATTAGGATTAAAATGGATTTTATCCATTTTTAAAGATGTGTGAATTTTTCTAAACAGAAACAACTATTTGCAATATGGGTTTTCATAGTGATTTAACTAATGATGACTTTTATTATTAGAAGTTGAGAGCACATGTTCATATAGCAATGTAAAAATATTAATGAGTATTTGGTAAATTCCATCAGGCTTTACCATTAGCATAATTTTGTGTTGTACAATTAATTTACAATTACATCTAATTTTGGATAACATTGATTAACAATAAAGTGATGAAAGCTAATGCCTTCAAGGTCCACTGTTGTTATTTAACCATGTATTGCTTGTATATTTCCCAAAATCCTAATCTGTTAAACCCACAAATCATCACATTTTAGAAATGAGAAGTAGATGGGGAAAATTTTCAAAGTAGGTTTCTTGCTTAAAAAAAATCAATTAGAGGGGCAGAAGAGATATTGCTGTAGGCAGGGTGCTTGCCTTGTGCACAACCAACCTGGGTTTGATCCCCAAAATCTTATATGGTCCCCTGAGCACCACCACGAAGTGATCTTTGAGTGTAAAGCCAGAAGTAAGCCCTGAGCAGTGCTGGGTGTAGCCCCCTCCAAAAATCAACTCCCCAAAATTTAGAACTTTTAATGCTTTTATATAGTATTTAGTTTCTTTTTCCTAATGAATGTGTAGTTTTATTATCATTGATTAGTCTTGTTATTTATATATACTTATTTAAACATGCTATTACAGAGCAATTACCATAAATCTAGAAGTAAATTATCTTTTCAAAGATTCTTACTAATTTTTAATATAAGATTATCTTAATTGATTAGTTTATTAGAAGTATATGCAAAGTCATATCTTTTGGGTTTATGGTACTATTTTAACTGAAAATTCACTATTTTTATTCTCAAAGGCTGGTGGTCTTTTTATTAACTAATCCTATCAGTAATGAAAATGGGGAATTTTTGTAAGATTCATTTTGTTCTTTAAGAAATTAGTATTAGCACTTACAAAGTTGTAAGAGTTCAATATTAGTGTTATCACTGTATCACTGTCACTGTATTCCCTTTCATCATCGATTTGCTCGAGCGGGCACCAGTAACATCTCCATACCGGACTCCTCTCTCATCAAAACTCCACCCAGCAGAGAGCTGATCACAGCTCAGCTCGCACGGCCGCTTTTGGCCACGGTTCATCAATATAATGCTTGAGATCAGAGGTGACTACAAGAGTATGCCACCCACATGGCAGAACCTGGCAAGCTACCCATGTCGCATTTGATATGCCAAATACCAATAACAATTATAAACCTCATTCCCATGACCTGATGGAATGGTTTGAGGCTCTTTATGTTCCTGGAGCAAGCTGATGCCCTTGAGCTCTACTAGCATTAGTGTTATAGGTATAAATAAACTATAGCACTGTCTCAATTTTTTTCTTTGCTTTTTTTGGGAGTCACACCTGGCAGTGCTCATCACATATAAGACGCTGGGGATCCAACTCGGGGATCGGCACTTGCAAGGCAAATGTCCTACACCCACTGTACTATAGCTCCAGCCATTTCTGTTTTTATTTCCTTGTGTTGATGGTGTTTTTAGAGGTTAAGATAAACTTTTTGAATCCTAGAGCATCCTTTCTATATATTGCCGAGAAGAAAATGATTCGTCTTTAAAAATCTAGTAACTGGGGCCAGAACAATAGTACAGCAGGTAGGGCATTTGCCTTTCATGTGGCCGACCAATACCTGGTCTCAATCCCCAGCATCACATATGGACCCCTGGGCATCACCAGTGTGACCCAAGAAGGCAAAAATAGAAAAAAAAATGACTGAAGTATAGGAAGTAGACCCTTTAGTATTAATTTAGAGAACTGGTGAACCAAAATTTTAATAAAGATTTAATAATACCTTTAATGAGGTTATAGGGGAAAATCTAAGTATGAGCCTATGTTTTTTGGACATTTGCATACAGCAAATATAGCACTTACTCGGTCTATACTTCATTTTTTGGTTTTTGTTTTCTTTTGTCACACCTGGTGATGCTCAGGGTTGCCTCTGACTCTACAGTCAGGAATTGCTCTGGTAACCATATAGAATGTCAGGGATCAAACCCGGGTCTAATATGTGCAAGGCAAATGCCCTACCTGCTCTACTCTTACTCTGGCCCCTGTCATTCTTTTTTAAGTAGAAGATAATTTAACAAATATTCTCGTGGCTTATATAGACAGTTAATCACCTTTCTACCCGTAGAAATTATTTTAATTTCTTTTTTTCTTGGTTGGACCTACTGAAGTTTATGTTTAAGATGAGCTGCCATTTCCCTCTGTAAAGATCCTGATTTCTTATTTTGTGACTTCAGTATTGTACCTCCTTTCTGCTCTGTAAATTTTAAGTTTTCTGGTTTGAGTTGAATCAGATGCTTTGAGTTGACAGCCTGAGCATAGGGCCAGGAGTAAATCCTGAACAACACCATTGTGGCCAAAAAAAAAACAAAACCTAAAAACATTATCATGTCTGCACAGAACTTTTATATTTTTTTTAAATGCTTTCTGGGTCACACCCAGTGATGCTCAGGGATTACTCCTGGTTACTCCTGGCTCTGCACTCAGGAATTAATCCTAGTGATGCTTGTGGGACCAAATGGGATGTCAGGGATTGAATCTGAGTCGGCCATGTCAGTACCTGCTGTACTATTTCTACTCCAGCAGAATGTTAAATTCAAAAACAGTGAATAGGTCATTACTCCATGGCACGTCCTTTGTTTTTTGGCCATACTGGTGGTCTCGGGGGAACAGATGGAGTGGCAGGGATTGAACCCAGGTTGCCTGCGGCAAAGCAAAGCACCCAAATAGAATACATTACCTGCTGTGTTGTATTTCCAGCCCCCGACACACATCTTTTGCATTCAGGTTTATGTTTGACTTCAAAGTTCCCTAGCTACTAAATGATTCCAGCTTCTGATTTAATGACCTTTACTTGGTTGTTTGTTTTTAATTAAAGAAATGGAATATTTAGGAGGTGGAAGCAAGATTAGAACGACTATCTTAAAATGTGGGACTTAAATAATTTATCGTAGTTCTCATCTGCACTAGTGCTGCAGTGATTTAGTTTATAGTAAGGTGTCACCATTTCGTTGGTCATGTTGCTGTGTGCCCAGATTCCTCCCTGCTTGTATCGTGTCACTTGCTTACATCATGTTTATTTTTATTACTGTTTCATTTATTTTATATTTAATAGTCATTTAAAAGAATTTAGGTTTGATATTTAAATATATCATTTAGTTCCTAAAAATAGTTATACTGGTATCAGTTTAGTTTTTTCTTTACTAAACATATATAGCCAAATGCCATTTTTTAAAAATGGTATTATGAGGTCAGAATTTGAATAGATTGTGATTATGCTTAGATTCTTTGTGATAAACATGAATTATATGAACTTCTTGCATTGTGATATATAATATTTGCCATGATGATATTCCTTGATATTTTTTCAACTAAAACTTAAGTGTGTGTGTGTGTGTGTGTGTGTGTGTGTGTGTGTGAAGCAAGACAATTTTAATTGCATGCAACTTACTAAGGAAGATATGAGGGGAGAGAAAGAAGTTCATGCTTAAGAGAGAACACAGACCTGAAAGCAAGCCAAATTAAGATGTTTAATGCTTTAGACGTAAGTGTATGTATGTTCATAAGACAATACCTCCTCCATCATTTTCTTTGTCTTAGTGATAGACTGTTTCAAGCCCAGCATTTATATTCTGCAGAGAATATTCTGCAGAGTCATCTCAATTATGAAATACTTTAAAAGTTTTGACTATATTGGACAAAGGACAGTTGTGATTGGTAATATCACATAAGGAAGATGTGTAGAGAAAAATTTATAGAGAATAATAATACTTGATATAGTTTTCAAGTATGCTCAGTTTCTGATAAATTAATATAAATTCTCATTTCACTGAACAAATTTTCAACAGTGGTTGGTATTTAAGGATATCCTAAAAGATACTCTTTTTTTTTTTTTTTTTTTGGCTTTTTCAGTTAAATCTGGCGATGGTCAGGGGTTACTTCTGGCTCTGCACTCAGGAATTATTTCTGGCGGTGCTCAGGGGACCATATGGGAAGCCAGGGATGTAACCCAGGTCAAAAACCCTACCCACTGGACTATTGCTCTGGCCCCCCAAAAATAAAATATCTGATGTAAAAGTTTCTCTCACTTTTAGGTGAACTCTTTCTATATCCAACTGAAAAGCTATTCAAGTGTAGTCGGTATAACTGTATTAAATACTGAGAAGTTTGATGGAACTCAGATTTTTCAGTTAAATCTTAATTTTCACTGTTGAAATAATATGTAACAAAATTTACCATTTGAGTCATTTTCTACTGTCAAGTTCAGTAATTGTTGTGCAGCTTAATCACTCATTACATTCATTTATTTTTTTTCATCTCCAAAAAGAATCTCCATGCTCAGTAGACATCAAGTCCCCATTCCTTCTTTTTCCAATTCCTGGTAACCCCTCTTCTACAGACTCTTTCTCGCCTAGTTTGACTATGTGAGGCCAAATGAATTATTACATTCATCTTTTTTCATCTGACTTATTTAGCATGTTTTCATATTATAGCATGTATTAGAATGATTTTTAAGGCTTAACAATGGTTACATAGTGTGTATATTCTACATTTGGTTATCTATGTACTGGTTGGTGTAACGTTTGGATTGTTTCCCTATTTTTAGCATTAGGAACTACTATGTTCATTGGTGTACAAATATCTGTTTGAGTCCCTACTTTATATTGTGGGGGATATTTCCAGAAATGGAATTATTCAATCCTGTGGTACTTATGCTTATTTTCTTGTGTGCTTTTGCTTTTTTGGGGGCCAGAACAGGAAGAGTTCAGGGTTCTTTCCCGATTCTATATCCAGGGGCCTTATGGGGTGCCAGGAATTGAACCCAGGTTAGTTCACATGCGAGGCAAGTGTCTTATCTGCTGTATTATCTTTCTGGCCCTTTTTTTTAAATAATAGTTTAGCAGACATGTTTACAATAGTTTTAGCACTTAGGATTTTTAGGTATACAGTTGCTGCAGCTCACTATCGTCAATGCCCAAGGCCCATCATCAGTTTCTTTCTAATCCTTTTTATTCTTCATACACATCCCCTCCTCCATGCTTGGTAACCTCACCTCTTATCCAAGACCAAGGGTTTGTCACCTGTGATACTATTTCCTTGTTTCGTTTCTCTATGTAATAAATGCAGTCCTTCTTTCTCTGACTCCTTTACTTAACATGATAGATACTCTTCAGTTCCATCCAAGAAGTGGAATCTGGGTCATATGGAGTCTCTATATATTGGGGGGGTGGGGGCAGGGAGGTTATAGGTTGTGTTATTTGGGCCACCAGAGCTTGCGGGCTGTTCTTGACTGAGCTTTAGGCAGTCCTTCTGAAAGAGTTTTGTGGATCCTTGAACAGTTTTCAAGGATCAAGCTTCTAGCTCTCTGGCCCTTCTATTTGAAATTTTCTGTTTCCATAAAGGTTAAACATGGCATTCCCAAAAGAATAAGGGTTTCTTTTTGAACACACCACTGCCAGCATTGCTTGTTTCCTGTCTTTTTGATATGTTTGTCCTCATTTTTAAGTGATTTTCTTAGCCCACAAAAAAGTGGGTATGGCCTAGATTTGTTACCAGAATGCTAATAATGTTTTGTGTTAATCAGAAGAAATACTGATCTTAGTGGTTTACTGATGGACCAGAGATACTCAGAAATCTGCAGTGACCATCTTCACATTCTCTTAACTGCTCAGTACTTTCCATTTCTGAGTAGTTTTCATAGTATGCTTAGAGACTCAGTTAAATTACACACTAGTCTATGGCTATTGCAATAGCGGGATGCAGGATCTTTCCTGGTTGTCCTGTTAACTTCAGCACATTTCTTTTGGCGGAAGACACATCCAGCAGTCCTCAAGGGCCAAATGTGTGCCAGGATTTGAACCATTTTGTGGCTGCAGCCACATGCAAGGTAAATGCTTTAACCTCTGCACTCTGGCCCCATTTTAAAAAAAAAAAAACTCTTGGGGCCAGAGCGATAGCCCAGCGGTAGGGCGTTTGCCTTGCACACGGCCAGCATGTGCCGGCCTGGGTTTGATCTCCGGCATCCCATATGGTCCCCGAGCACCGCCAGGAGTAATTCCTGAGTGCAGAGCCAGGAGAAACCCCTGAGCATCACCGGGTGTGACCCAAAAAGAGAAAAAATAAATAAATAAATAAATAAAATAAAATAAATTAAAAAAATAGAAAAAAACTCTTGGGTCCAGATTTTACCAGCTGATTACATAGCCAGTATTAATACATCGCCTATCACCTATACAATTGTTATTCAGAGAATATTGTATAGATAGGAGGCAGCATCATATAAAGATGGTTGCATGGGTTTTGGAGTCAACATCTGGGTTTGATGACTTCATGACTTTGTGACCTCTGGAACCACATGATTGTTGGTGTCCAAGTTTCCTCAACTTTACATGAGATCAATCTTATGAGCATATACAAGATCTTGTAAAAATGTACTACTGTGTTTATAGATGTCAAGATACCTTTTTTTTTTTGCTTTGCTTTTTGGGTCACACCCAAAAATGCGATGCTCAGGGGTGACTCTTGGCTCTGCCCTCAGGAATTACTCCTGGCGGTGCTCAGGGGACCATATGGGATGCTGGGAATTGAACCCAGGTCAGCCGCGTGCAAGGCAAATGCCCTCCCCGCTGAACTATCTCTCTGGCCCCAGTTCTGTTTTTTTTTTTTTTTTTGTAATATTTTTGCTCAGTTATTAATGTGTGAATGTCAGTACTTGTACCAAATTCCTTTGGATTCCATTCTTTTTTTTCTTTTCTTTTTGGGTCACACCTGGCTTTTCACTCAGGAATTACTCCTGGTGGAGCTTGGGGGACCATATGGGATGCCGGAATTGAACCCTGGTTGGCCAGATGCAAGGCAAACACCCTACCCGCTGTTGCTCCCTCCCCAGGATTCCATTCTTGTCCTTTGTTTGCCTTTAAGATTTTTTTTCACTTGTGATCCCTTTTAAGCATGTTTGTTGAAGCATGTGAACCAGCCCTGTGCCAAAGATCTGGACATAGTTCATCCCTCACAGACAGGATAAATAATTTCAGTGTGTTTGTATTTTCCCTCTTCCACTTATTAATACTGGAGCATAACAGGCTCAGCCTATGTCTGCACTTATCCAGTGTTAATTGCTCTAAATATCTTGTGTATGCTGGAAATGCAAACCTCTAGCCTAACCTTCCCTCTAAACTTCTGACGTATGTATTCATCTATCTCCTGATCTTACCACTTAATATCTAATAAGCACCTCAAGCTTACTATGTCAAATTAAACCCAAAATCTTTCCAAACTTCTTCCTGCCTCAGTTTTCCACTTGAGTCAACAAATGGCAGATCTTTTCTTTTTCCTGTATAACTTGCATCCACCCTAATCACAAACCCATTGGTTCACCATTTAAGATGTAGAATATATCTAGAAGATGATCGCTTCATACCCCTTCCATTGCTATGACCCGATTCCACATCCAGAGTTGCTTCTGATTGATTTCCTTGGTTCTTCGCTTTGCGATCCACAGCTCATTAAGACATCAGCCTTTGTCCTGTTCCTTCTGCTCATTGTCCTGTCACAGTTATATCCTTAATACCAGAGTCTAACCCTACATGATCCTCTGTTGCTTTCAGACATCATCAGCTGATTTCCCCTTTTTCTTCACTGAAGCCAACATGGCTTCATTAGTAACTCAGGATGAAGAAGGCACTGTACCTCGGAGGCTGCCAGATAGGCTCTCGGGAGGAGATGATCACTATGCCAATTCTTTAAGAGTGAGTTGATATAGGCTACAGAGAAGAAATACATCAAAGCCCAAAGACATCTAATTTGTTCTGGAGCTGCTCATTTTGTGTTGAAAATCTAAGATATTAACAGCTTCAGAAAGAAGAGGGTGCTATGAAACACTTGAAGATCATGAGAAGAAGCAAGTTTGGGTGTCTGATGTTTCTTTTTGTACAACTGACGTTTGGAATCCTGGTGCAATGTCATGAACTTTTTTTTTTTTTTGATAACACCTGGTGATGCTCAGGGGTTATTTTTGACTCTGCACTCAGAAATTGCTCCTGGCGGTGTTTAGGGGACCATATGCTGGGGATTGAACCTGGTCGGCCGCATGCAAAGCAAATGCCCTACCCACTGGACTATTGCTCCTGCCCCTCATGAATTTTTTTTAAGGGAATCCCCAGAAGAGAAGCTTAGAAAACACTGCCATGCTAGGTACTGCCATAGCAAGTGGAATTCATTTGGAAGGGCCAAATGATCCTGCAGGGAGAACCTGTAGACTGGGAAGGGCCTATTAACCGGATTTAAGATGGACACTGGTTCTGACGATAAGAAAATCATTGAAAAGGGCTGTTTCCTTGGAATTTGAATAGTTCCATCTAATTAACTTTGAAGTGTCTCCTGGAAATTTCCCCATAAACCAGTGCACAGAACAGAAAAATGCTCATGCTGGTGGTGACCTCTGTCAACCCAGATGTCTGAAACTGACTGGCATGAACCTGATCCCAGGCTCTCACTTATATCCTTGAGATTAAACCAAATAAAATTCTGGTGTTTACCTCCTTAGACTATCACAATTATTCAATCTATTCAAATAATTGTTCCTTCATTAAACATTTATTGGAGTTTGAAGTTGGGTTCTAAGGATTCATAAATGAATTTTATATATGTGTGTATATAAATATATGCACGTATCAATACAGATATTTTGGGTCACTCAGAGGTTACTGTTGCCTCTGCACTCAGGAATGACTGCTGACAATGCCCAAGGAACATTATGGGATGTCAGGAATTGAACCTGGGTCAGCCTCATGCAAGGTAAATACCCTACTTGCTGTACTATTGTTCTAGTCCCAGTATTTAAGATGATTTTAAAGAAACATTCAAGGCCTACAAGAAATAGAACTATGCAGATCTGGTGTGACTTTGGGTCCAAGGAGCACTTGTCTTGCATGAGTGAAGTCCTGGGTTCTGTCCTTGGTATTAAAAAGTGTGACATTGAGACAAAGGAGAGAGAAGGATCTAGGGCGCAGCCAACCAACCTATCAGTAATGTCTCAGGACATAATGGCCATGGTCAAGTTCTCAGGAACAAGTAGTTCTTTGCTTCACTTTAGAGCCAAGTACAAGATCACTGTTGGGCTCAACTCTGATTTGCACATAAGACAAGGAGAAATTTCACCACAGGATAATTTCCAATGCTAGATCTAGGAGCACCAACTGTGTATGTTGGGGTCAGTGATAAAGGGAAGACTTGGGGGCAAAGCAATAGCACAGCAGGTAGGGCATTTGCCTTGCACATGGCCGACCAGGTTCTATTCCGGTATCCCATATGGTCCCCTGAGCACCGCCAGGAGTAACCCCTGAGCGTCGCCAGTGTGACCCAAAAAAGCATTAAAATAAACAAAGGGAACACTTCCCAGCAAAAGATTCTCAGCTGCTCTGGACTATACACAAATCTTGCTTCCTCTGTCCTGAAGTATCTGTGTTTATGCCTTTTTGATTTACTAGCATATTGGTGTAGCTAAATTTACTAATTTTAAACTAAGTTTGTGTTCCTGGGATAAGGTTATATATCCTCACCTGTGGCTTTGCCCTCCACTAACCCTGAGCATAGTGTTGTGAATATCCTCCCTCTGTTTTGGTCTTAGCTCCCCTTCAAGGACTCCTGTCTTGCACCCAAGCATTCTAATGCCATGGCACCACCTGGTGGCAGCTGGGGGATTTTTGATTTACTATTCAGCTTTATTATTCTTTCAGAGATAGTTGGTCTTTTTCTTGTAATCCCTTATGTAACTCTGTGTTCTTTCTGGTACTTTCTATTTATCCTCTTGACTCCAGACTATTTCTCTTATTTCTCAAAATGTCTCATCTTCCTGATATAAATCATTCCTTTTCCCCTTTGTTGTTTCTTTTGTTCTTTTGAGTACAGATTTACCTTAATTATGATTACTCATGGTGAGGGTAGTACTGGTGACTCAGGGGGAAAACACAGCAGTGCATTTTAAAATGACATTTGACACAATGAAGTGTTAGCTCTGCTAACCTTCAAAATCCTTGAAAATACTTAAAGTTCCCTACACATGTTCTTAAATTTCAAGTCCTCCTTAATCATCTTTAATTAATTCCACCCGCTTAATATGAAGCTCAAGTGTTAAATAAAAATTGCAAAAATTAGGAATTTTATTGTTTATGTATTTCTGGGGTTGGGGTTTGGCTTAAAATTTACTGCAGATAATCCATTTTTCATTATGACTTAAATTGCCTGGAAACAACTATGGTTGTGATCTTCCATGGTTGCCGTGGGGAACAATGCCCTACTGATGCCCTTTTGCTACAAGACAGAGGAGGAGAGTAACTTAATTTCTACAGAAATATAGAAAATGCTATCAACAGAGAACTGACCTATGGAAAAGCTTGCATGACTCAGCACTTTGTGTTAACCATGACTTGGGGGATGGCCAGACAGTATCTCTCAGGACTATAAATGATGGCAGGTGAGTCAGCTCATACAGGCAGATCAGAGAAAGAGAAGCTGAGAGTGACTTCACCATGGCAATGCCAGCATGGCTGAAGGAAAGGTAGTTTTGTTTGTCTTAACATCCCCTGCCCCATCTTTGAGTCTCAGAATTTGCTTTTCAAATATAGCAGCAATTGATATCAAAGTTAGCACCACAAAATATTTGGGTTCCTAAATCTAATGATGCCTGAAGGACATTTTAATAGTGCCTTGATGTGTTAAATATATAGAATTTAACTTTAGCATTCTCTAATAGTACAAAGCTAGATGTTCATGGCTTTGATTTCCATTATTTTTGTGAAATTGGTTTGTGCAACTGCTAGAATTCTAGCATCTACAAGGGGATTTAAAGTTGTTGTTTTAATAGGGGCCACATCCAGCATGGCTAGGATGAACCTAACAGTGTGCTGGAACCATGGGATACCAGAGTTGAACATAGGGCTTTCCACATGCCTAGCACTCAAGACATATCCCTGGTTCTAAAGCTAGTCTTAATTCCACATTGTAATCATGGAAATTTGAAAGTCCCTAATTCGAAATTCCCTAATCAGGGAAACAAGCTGGACGTTCAGTATTAGGGAGATAATTATTTTGGTAATTTGGTGACTTAGGAGGCCTTAAACAGCCCTGCATGACAAATGTTTTTCCTGCCATCTCATTCTAGTCAGCTCCCTTTTGTCTTCTGTTACATGTATTCTAACTGCTTGATGTCTCTTTTAAAAGGTGGGGACCCAAACTATACGCGTTGTTCCAGATGCGTTCTTGCCAAAGCAGTATAAAGCAAATGTAGGAGGAAAAAGCTCCTTCTCTCATGAGGTAAGTACAACCAGAAGCTGTAGCCAGAGAGGATCCACCTTCCCAGGGTATCTGCTAAGCCTGTGTGAGGCTAGGGTGCTGGCGGGATCCTTCACTCCTGAATCTGTTCATCACAGTGCAGTGCCTTCACTTGAATCAGTTCCCAAGGAGCTGACCTTGAGCCTACCATAACAGCTTTAAATTTCACCTCTTCAAGTTATCCATCCCTTATTTAAATCTCTTGATTCTTTGCCAATAAATGGCATCTTCCTCCATCTGAATGATTTTGAGGTCAGATAATTTAATAAAATGAGGCTTTATGTGGAAACTTTGTGAGCTGGTGGAACATGCCTCTCAGCTTTTTGCTTACTTCTGTGAATGTCGCTCCTTCACAAGGAGTGAATACTAGAATCATACTCACACATGACACATAATTGTTGCTGAAAGATTTTTTTCTCCCTCAAAAATTTTTGAGAGTATATTTAGTGAAGCAGGACAGTTTTTATTAAATGTAACTTGCTTAGAGAAAGAGTAGTGAATGAGGGGAGCGAAAGAGAGGAAGTATATGTTTGGAGAGGACACGGGCTTCTCCAGAGTGTGGAAGCAAGCAGAGAGGTATAGAGATAAGCAAGGGAAACACATGTTCAAGGGAGAACTCGGGCTTGAAGAGTAAGCCAGGTTACTTCAAAATCAAGGGCCATATCGGCTTCAGGATTGACAAGCGAAAGTTGTATGCATTAAATTCAATTTTCAAAGATTTAAAAATCATTTACCAACTTTATTGTCAGAATAATAAGTTGTTTTAAAACTTTAATTTCTTTGGGCCGGAGCGATAGCCCTGTGGGTGGGGCATTTGCCTTGCACGCGGCCAGCCTGTGCCGGCCGGGTTCGATCCCGGCATCCCATATGGTCCCCGAGCATCGCCAGGAGTAATTCCTGAGTGCAGAGCCAGGAGTAACCCCTGAGCATCACCGGGTGTGACCCAAAAGCAAAAAAATAAAATAAAATAAAATAAAACTTTAATTTCTTTGATTTCTCTATAGAGGTTTTTCCCCAGTTTGGTCCATATATCTATTATTTATTTATTTATTCACATCTCCGTTCATCATTTTTTGATGTTGCCATCACGATGATTGGGATTTACTCACATGCTCAGTCAAGGGGCTTAGTGGGAGGTGCCTATTGCTATGATACTTGCACACCTGACCAAAGGGCTCACAGAACTTTGTATTCCTTTAGTTGTGGTGCTTGCACACACACCGTCTAGGCTTCCCCCTTTGGGGAGGTTCACAACTGATGGTTCTGGTGCTCATACTTGCACTTGCTCATACTTGCACTTGAAAGAGTCAACTTTCTGGCTATGGCATTCATACATCATTTTAGTTGTGAAACTCACCAGGGGTCACCCATTTTAATGGTATTCACACACACACTTGTTTGCTGCATAACCAGAAATTGCTTAAGGGACCTGAGGATTCACCCTCTATCTCTTCCTCCCTCCCTCTCTTCCTTCTTTCCTTCCCTGTACTCGTTGAATGAAGTCAGGCCTTCATACATGGAAGGCAAATGCTCTTGCTGAGTTATTTCTCTGACCTTTGAAATAGATTGTTTTGAGCTATTTGATTTCTAAATCAAGTCATAGACATGAAGTTGACCTTATGGAATTTGAATGGAATTTTGAGTTCCTTCAACTTATTGGTTAAGCCCTCCATGGTTTTATAAACTAACTCTAGTTATATGTGAATGTATAAAGTTTTGTATTTGGCATAAAACTTTATGATGTAGAATACATATTCTTCATGAATTTAAAAAACAACTTCTCGGGCCGGAGCGATAGCCCAGCAGGTAGGGCGTTTGCGTTGCATGCGGCCGGCCTGTGCCGCCCCCAGGTTCGATCCCGGCATCCCATATGGTCCCCGAGCACCGCCAGGAGTGGTTCCTGAGTGCAGAGCCAGGAGTAAGCCCTGAGCATTGCTGGGTGTGACCCAAAAAGCAAAAAAAAAAAAAAAAAAAAAAACAACAACTTCTCACATGACAAAAATTCTAAGAATATGTTCACTTCAAGTGGGGATTTAAAACAAAAATTATTTGCATCGTTGGCCTTGAAAGGTGCTTATTCTAAAATGAGTTTAAGGTCATTCAACCAAAACATTGTCAGTTTCAAAATCCACTTAAAGGGTATGTGACATGTATTCATTTTCACTCATTTGTTTGGAAAGGGATTTAGCTGACTGAGTTCATGGAATCCAGTTACCCTTATTCCTGCTCTTTGAGCCAAAAGGCTGGGTAAAACATGTTCCATAGATAGAAATCAAAACTTTTAGCTATCCATCTTTAATTCCTCTCCATGCCAGTACTTACATCAGTCTTTCTGTTTCATTTGCTGATTGATAAATTCCTCCAAATTGAAATTTGTCTGATGTTCACTTATTTTGTTTGTTTTTGCTTTGGGTTCACAGCGATACTAAGGACTTACTCCTGGCTCTGTGCTCAGGGCTTAATTCTGGCAGGATCAGGGGATGTGTGGGATGCTGGGGATCTAACCCAGGTTGGGCCAGTGCGAGGCAAATCGTCTTACCCACTATACTATTCTCTGGTCCATGCTTTTCTACTGTTTTTTTCCTTCATTGATTTTTATCTGATAATTTTCTTGCCTTTCAGAACAAATCCTTTCAGTTTGACTCTGTTATTGTCATCAGAAGTAGGCAAAGAAAATTTTTTGCATGACTCACTAGAAAAGCCAAGATCAAATGATAGAGATTTTGAATTATCCAGAGACAAGATTATTAAAGGATCAGAAGAATTGGCAATCCACACATCCTTCAGCTTGAAATGTCACACTGATGGTAGACTCTGAAAGGACTGTCATATCCCACCCCCTCCTGTAGTTGATTATAATGTTATTGATCCAAGAAAAAGAACATGGTACTTCTGAGTGGTTTTCCAGTCCTTTCCCATTGCTGTCATTAGCTTCTTTTGGGGGATATGGGTGAGGTATAGGAGCACATCTAGCAGTCTCAGGAGTTACTTATGGCTCTGTACTCAGGAATTACTCCTGACAGTGCTTTGATACCATACAGGATGCTGGGGATAAAACCCAGGTTGACTAAAGCAAGTACCCTGCCCATTGTACTATCTCTCCATCCCTGTCATTACTGTCATTCTTCATCAGAACTTTCATCTGTCTTCCTATAACCAGGGTACAATGGTGTTTTGGGGTCATATCCTTTACAACCCAGTATCACTGTATCACTGTCTTCCCATTGTTCATCGATTTGCTCAGTGGGCACTAGTAACATCACCATTAGTCCTGTCACAAGCAATTGCAACCCAAGGGCATCTACTTGCTACAGGGACAGGAGGAGCCCAAAACCATTCTTCAGGTTATGGAACTGAGGTCCATAATAGTTGCTAGTCTTTGGCATAAAAAAGTAAAACACGGTAGCTTGCCAGGCTTTACCGTGTAGATGGTATAGTCTCAGTAGAAGGCTCTCAACCTGAGCATTTACTGATGAAACTTAAAGGGGGAAGATCAGATTTTCTCTTGGATGGAGCTCTGAGGAATATGGAGTCCCGATGTTGAAAATGACTAACTGCATGATGTGTGGTTTTGCTCTGGCTTCTTGCCAGGCTTACTGGTATCAGTTAAAACATGTCTATAACTGTTTACTATGTATAAATGTGAAAGAAATTGGGAGGAGCCTTATGCAAAATTCAGTATCCTATAAAAATATCGCCCGGCCACTTTGCGGCTTGCCAAGGAATATGTGGATCTGGCGTGGGTGGGTCTCTCTCTTCGGGACAACTGGCATGGAGGCGGAGGAGAAGGGCAGGGCCCAAAACTCCACTCCGAGTTCGGCCAGCATGGTCTCTCCCCTGCTCATGAGAGCAAACCCTTGGAGCAATGTTGGACTCAGCCAGGGGATGGCCGAGCCCCTTCCCAGGAGGTCAACTCCATGGGTTGCTTCCACATGGGGCCGGCCGAGCAGCGCAGCTGTGGGTCTGAAGTGGATGGGTCTGGATCTCTTCTGGGGTTACAAATTAGCTGAGTCTGGCGTGGGTGGGTTCTCTCTCTTCCGGGGCAACTGGGACGGAGGCGGAGGAAAGGGCAGGGCCCAAAACTCCACTCCCAGTAGGGTGATATTTAAGTTTTGTTTTACTTTTTTGACTTAACTTTCTTTTTCATTTCTGTGTTTCATGCAGATCCCTGGCACCTGACTTATGGCCGACTTCAAGATAAGACATGCCTGATGCTCTGTATGTGTATCTCCCCCAAGTCTAGAATTTCAGATGGATGAGTGTTCCCTCAACCTGGGATTTTGCTGATAATTCTCTCCATACCTCAATGTACTGTTGTTTTCCCCTTTCTAGCTATTTGTCTCTCTCCGGTCCTCTGTTGCCTTTCCTAGGGTCAGATCTTCTAAAGATGGGCATGGACCCGGGCTTTTGCACTGATTGAGCCCTCCAGTCCCAAGCCAGCAACCTGTCTTCATGGCATCATCTCCTAAAGCTAAAGGCATAAGGTTATCAGAATCCACTTTTTTTTTCTGCATGACTATCTTGTACAGAGGGATATATGGAGAGAATTTCTAAGAATTTTCCACTAAAAAACCTTACAAAAACAGTACATGACTTCTTTTTGGGCTTTTGAACTGAGAGCCTACTTAGTGATTACAACTCTGATCCCTTGTGCACATCTGTGGGAGCTGGAGGAATTGATGCAACATTCCCTTTTCTGTCTGGGCTGTTTGTATACTTGTATATATATAGCAATAAATATATTCTAACATCAGCCTGTTGCTTCCTTCCTTTCTACTTGGTTTTGAATCCTGATGGTAAATAGGCGGAGAAAATCACATTCTCAAATTATTGTTCTATCGATCAGCGGGACTGGCTTGCCCCATCTCAGCTCTTACCCTCCCTGATGTCAAAGTGTTAGTTTGAGTGCTAGTGAGATAGTTTAGGAGGTAAGGCACTTGCCTTACATGTGGCTGTGACCACAACCCTGCTTCAAATCTCTGGCACCACACGTGTTGCCCTGGTCACTGTTAGAGGTCACTCCTGAGAACAGAACTAGGAATAACCCTTTAGCACTGCTGGGTATGGCCCAATCCCTCTTACCTTCCAAAAAAGAAAGTATTGATTTGGAGTTGGCCTTCATGTAGAGAAAGGAATTTGAAGAGTTCAGTGGCAGAGCTGGGATGTGAAACAACATTATTAATTCACTAGGTGACACTATTCCTGGCACTCTGAAGTGGCTTGAATGTCCAAGGGCTGAAGTGTAGAAGATTGGGTGACAGTTTGTGACAATAGTCAGCCATTTTCATAGTTACTCTTATATCCTTTAAGAACTTACTCTCATGGAAACAAATGATGGCTACTGACTTACTGGGCACAACGCTATTTCTTCAAGAGTTTCCAGAAAACAACCCAGAATATAACAACATATCATTGAATTTCCCATAGAACTTGCTATTTTTCTCATGAAAAGTTAAGTACTAAGTCTAGTGTTTAGGAACAGTTTTCTTCTAAAGGGGACACATAGCAAATACCTTTTCAGTGATAGTGATTTTATTCTAGTGTCATGAATGTTTATTTCTAAACCATTCTGATAATTTGTTTGAAAACTTTGGTTACATTGTTCTAGACACAATGCTATGGTGTGTAGCAAAGAGCTGTTTCTCAGGTGTCTCCTTGACTATAATAAAAGTGATTTTAAAACCTTTCAGTCCCAAAGAGAACAGCAGAACTGGATCCATGATAGGGGTGTCACCTCTTGACAGATGATGTTTCTGTCTATAAAACACCATTTACTGGAAACAGTGAAGTAAGTTGTCCTGAGGAACCCTTGAACCCCGATCAGATAACCATCTGAATGGTTGTGTCAGGTCTCATCTTACTTTCACCTTTTAATAGGCCCATTGGAGAAACCCCAGATTCAAGGTCAGCGATAAGGAAGTCTCTGCAGGCTGCTGCCTCCTTGTAACACATTCCTGGTGACACCACCAACCATCAGACAAACCTTCCTGACACATTGATTTGTCTGGCCAGGACTGATGAGTCAGAGAAAATGACTTAAAAAAGACGTGACGACTTATCGGTTGCTTCCAGTTATAGTGAAAAGGGAGAGCCCCAAATATAGATCGTGTCGTATAGCCGGAAGTTCATAGGCTTGTTAATAGAGCTGTACATGACTGTGGGTCAAAAATGGGCAGGCTGTTCTTACTAGTTATCAATTAGACGGGATGAGTCACTTTGATTCTTTGGACCTCTGATTCATGTATCTGAGAACAAGAAGCATACTTCTAATGCAAAAGATTAATGTAGGGCCATGGAGGTAAAAAAAAAAAAGGGGCGACCAAAGCGCAGAGTTAGAGGGTGTCCTTTTCAGTTACTAGGACATTAGGACAAAGACAAGTCAAAGGCCTTCTGAGGACAAAATACATCAACTCTCAAGTTTTCCATCCTGTAGGCTGGATTTCTCCTTGGGCTTCTTTGGAGGGCAGAAAACACAGTTTACACCGTCTGTAGGACTGATAGGTTAGGGGAAAACTTGCTGTCTAGCACAAGAAGCCAAGAACCCAGTCCCATCACATATGTCCCCTTCCCACCCCCCAGATTGCTGGGTCCCAGCTCTAATGAAGCAAGCTGACAGAAATATGACAAAAGGGAAAATGAAAATGGGGCCAGAGTGATAATACAGTGGGCAGGGCACTTGCTTGGCACATGACTGATGAGAATGCCATATTGTCCTCCGAGTACCACTGGGAATGATCCTTGTGCACTACCAGATGTGGTCCCCAAAACAAAAACAAACCCCCCAAATAAATAACCCATTTAAAGTCCCTAAGAATCCACATTGAGGGGCCTGAGCGATAGCACTGCGGGTAGGGCCTTGCATGCGTCCGACCTGGGTTCGATCCCGGCATCCCATATGGTCCCCTGAGCACCACCAGGAGTAATTCCTGAGTGCAGAGCCAGGAGTAACCCCTGAGCATCGCCAGGTGTGACCCAAAAAGCAAAAAAAAAAAAGGAATCCACATCGAAGCTTGAGAAACATGTTTGTGGTTGGTGGGAGCTTTCCACCACTAACCACCATGGAGCTGCATGAGCAGGAGCCAACAAAACACTTGGTTCTTGCTCACTTCAGTGTGAAGGTAGAGAGGAGCTGATTGACTGATAGGTTAGGAGAGGAGTTCCTGTCCACAGTTCTATCCCTAGGGGGCTGGCTGTTCGCATGAAGGGCATGCTGCGGTCTTCATCTCAGTGCTCGGGGTGTCAGGACTCCCCCATGACAATAGTAAGTCTGTCCCATGGGGAGTTCAGAATTAGAAGCCCGCTGCCACATGCATATATTCTTCAGTACTGGATTTACTGACAATACAGGGAACATTATGGCTGTTAACTGTTCTTTTTGCTTTAATTCTCAACGGATTTAGCATACTGGTTCTCACTAATGAACATCAGAACCACCTGGGGATTTGTGAAATCAGATATTGGGATGTTGAGTCATAATGATGTATATTGAAAATTATAAAATGGTTCAAACAAATGTTACTTCAATAAAATTCCAACAAACAGAGCTGAAGAGAGAATATAGGAAAGATGGGCTTGCCTTGCATGTGGCCAACTCTGCTTTGAATCCTTGGCACTGCATATGATCTCTTGAGCACTGCCAGGGGCCTACTTATTTCTGAGTTTAGAACCGGGAGTAGGGGCTGGCATGATAGTACCAGGTAGGGCATTTGCCTTTCATGTGGCCAACCTGAGTTCAATCCCTGGCACCCCCCAGCACCTCCGTGGTGATCCCTAAGTGCAGAATCAGGAAAACCCTGAGCACCACTGAGGGTTGCCTGCCTCCTCCCTCCTTAAAAGGTCTATAAATAGCTTCTGAGTACTGCTGAGTATGGTTGCACTCTACGCCCCCCAATAAAATCCAAACATCTGGAGGATATGGCTCAAGTGATAAACCAATTGCTCTCTCCAGCTCCATGCTGGTAGCCCTTGGGACACCTGAGCATCATAGGATGTGACACCCCTCCTCTCCCCACCACCACAACAGTAACAACTAAAAATAATGGGGCCGGAGCGATAGCCCAGCGGGTAGGGCGTTTGCCTTGCACGCGGTCGGCCTGTGCCAGCCTGGGTTCGATCCCTGGCATCCCATATGGTCCCCGAGCACCGCCAGGAGTGATTCCTGAGTGCAGAGCCAGGAGTAGCCCCTGAGCATTGCCGGGAGTGACCCAAAAAAGCAAAAAACAAAATAAACTAAAACAAAAAATAACCCAGCAAACACAGACTAGGATGATGGGCTCCGAGCAGAACTTCAGTTCAGGGGTAAGGCTCAAGAATCTGCATTTCTACCAAGTTCTCAGGTGAGCCTGTGGCAGATGGCCAATGCAGCCCCATGAAGTGCTTGGCTGAGAAACTTTCTATTTATTGCTCCCTCAGTCTCAGCACTGAATGTTCTCAAGGCTATGTGAGTCAGCTAGCTGTCCTTTGCTAAACTGGGGTTGGTCAGTATGAGTAATTCTTATAAATCAATATCTTCTCCTAGCCCACAGCCTTGGGGAAACAAATTGTTATGGATTATACTCATTTCTATTCTAAGTAGAACACAAGATGAATCAATGCCAGTCATAAATCAGCCCATAAAAGGGCTGGTTTTAAAAACAGAATTCAAGAGGTGCACAGTTTGCTGTGGGTAGAAGCTTTATCTTTTGCACAAGTGGACATCTAATCAGGACTTTAAATAAGGGTAAATTCAGTGGATTGGATTTTTTTGTTTCCCTAATTTTTTAAAGGAAACATAACTTACAAATTAGTGTCTTATTACATTAACGCAAGCGGGAAGGAGGGTTAGCTATGCCTAAGTCTAGCCTCCTGGATTCCCTAAGACTAAGTCCACTGAGTAGAATGAGAAACATCTACTCCCCGGCCCCTTTGGGACGCTCAGGCGTAAGCAGGAATTCTTCAAACAATGAGATAGAGGTGGAGTTCAGGGGGCATGAGCAGGCTTCAGTTGGGTTCATACCTGCTGCTGCTCTGCATCTGGTGTCCCTGTAATTTTTTTATGTGAAACAAGGCCTGCCACCCCAGCAGAGCCTCACAACAAGCCAGACAACCCCCCCCACCCGACTCCATGGGGGGCCACCGTTTTCCACATCCGGACTTCTTTCTTGTCACAACTCCACCCAGCAGACCAGACTATCACAGCCCGGATCATCGACACCCACCCTGCAGCAGTTTTTTTTTTTCAATCCGGCCCAGGTATGCTGAACCAGAGACTCTCAGACATGGGGCAGAGCTGCTACTTGCTCTCCCTGTGCCCAGCCACTCATGAGGCACCCGGGAGGCATAGCGGGTTCTAGCCCTGGCCTGCCACCCCCAGCAGAGCCTCACAACAAGCCAGACGACCTCCCCTACTCCATGGGGGCTGCCGTTTTCCACATCCAGACTTTCCTCTCGTCACAACTCCACCCAGCAGACCAGACTATCACAGCCCGGCTCGCGCATTTCTTGTATTCTAAATACAGCATTTCTTGTATTTTAAATACAGTAGTACACTCAAGCAACTTTTGTTTTTTATTGTTGTTGGTTTTTGAGTCACACCCTGCAACTCTCAGGGCTTATTCCTGACTCTGTGCTCTGGAATCACTCCTGGGGTGGGAGTGTTTGTGTATGAGGGGATAGGAGGGCTCAGGAGACCCTTTGGGATTCCCCGGACTGAACCCAGGTCAGTCACATGCAGGGCAAGCGCCATGCCCGGTGTCCTATCTGGTGTACTACCGCTCCAGCCCCAACACTCAGTAGTTCTTAAAAGGCCACTTGCACTCGACCTTCCCCCTACACTCTACTCTGCCCGCCCTGCACCCCTGCCCCTCCCTCCACCTGCACCTCATGGGGTTCTTATGAATTGTTCACTGCATGTCCCCTTCCTTTTGCATGTCATCAGCACCAAGGAAGCTACAGTCTTCTACCTTGGCCTTCTCCCTGTAGGTCCAGATGGCACGCACCGGCCTTCAAGCTCTTACAGGGAGGGCGTGGCTCCAGGGTGGGCGTGGCACCCGAGAGGGCGTGGTTTCAGGGAAGGCGTGGCCCGTGCTTCGTGGGCAAGACCCGAGGAGCACCGCGGAGGACCCCCATGAGGGCTGCCGGAAATTGGTCGGTTTTCCTCTTCTTAGCCCTGTTGTTTGAGGAACTATTGTGGGTCGACCCCCACAGAGAAAACCGCTGCATCCAGGTTGAGGGCTACGTACCTGCCGTGGAGAGGAGCCGCGTGCCCTGGAAGGTGAGTGTGGCGGGAAGGGCGGACTGGCGCCGCCATGTTGTGCTGCGTCGCGGGCTGCTGTGGAGCCCCTTTTGGAGGGTGACTTAGGTCCGGAGCGTCGCGGTGCAGAGGGAAACGCAGAACCAGAATGTCGGGGCCGGCTGGGTCCGAGCCGCTCAGAAGCCATAAAAGCGCCGGGGAGAAGCCCGTCGTCACGTCACAGGGTGTGGCGGGGCCCACCATTGCTTCCTCCCGCCAGGGGCCCGGGGGACAACTCAGGGGAGCGTGAGCGACTTGGGGAAACCTCGGCCCCTTGGGGCACGAGCAGCAGTGAGAACTCACGGCCAAGGCTCACTTTGGGTTGCAGGTTTTATGCCGGAGAGTTTCCGCCCCCTCAGGGCTGCCTCATGGCCGAGCCTGCAAAACCACAAGGGTAGTTGCAGGCTGGCTGTGGGGCTTGGGGGGACTCTCAGGCAGGGTGCTGGGGTTGGGGCCAGGGACCGGTCACTGATCCTAGACTGCCTTGTGGCCACTGTTTCACGCTTGTGACCCCTGGTTCATGCCCCCGACAGCAGCGCCGTGCTGGGGCCCAGAGTGCCACATCCCGTGGCCAGGGCATGGACCTAGGTGCCTCCTGCATGCCAGTGGCGCCCACCATCTTCAGTGGGCTAGCCCCAGGCCCTTTTTACAAAAGGTTTTAAAGGGAACCTTCATGTGGCTTTGTGAAAAGTGAATTTGGGGTATAGGAGTGGAGTTGGAAAGATGAACAAATAGAGTCTGGGGCAATGAGGTGGGCTGGTTGCTGCTGCTTCCCCTGCTCCAGGTGCAGAGCCACTCTGCAGGGGTGACCATATGGTAAAGGCTGGTCCAGCCCTGCCTCAGAGCTGTGACCTGACATCTCTGTTCTCTTGGTCTGGTTCATCCTCAAGGGCATCAGGCATTTGCAGCAGCCTCCCCATTGCTGACCTCTGGTTTTGTCCTCTTCAGGGTTTTGTTCTCCTGGTCTAGAATGGTGGTACATACAGCAGATAGTGCGCTTGTTATGTAAAGTGCCAATCTGGGGTCTATCCCCAGCAACGTATAAGGGTCCCAGAATGCAGAGCCAGGAGTGAGCTCTGTTTTTGTTTTGTGGCTCTCAAACAAAAACAAATAACAACAATAAACTAAAAAAAAAACAACAAAATCTCATTTGTTGTTTGGTTGCTGTTGGAAAACCTTCAGTATTTTTACTGGCCCCTGACAAGTTTTCAGGAACCAAACCTAAATGTCTTTTTTTTTCTTTTTGGATCACACCCGGCAATGCTCAGGGGGTTACTCCTGGCTCTGCACTCAGGAATTACTCCTGGCAGTGCTCAGGGGACCATATGGGATGCCGGAGATTGAACCTGGGATGGCCGTATGCAACACACGCCCTATCCGCTGTACTATCACTCTGGCCCATTTTTTTTTTTTTAAAGACTATTAAAACTCCGTGATTTACAAATTTCTTCTCAGTTCAGTTGTCACAAGCATTCATTGTTCAATACCAGTCCCACCAGCAATGTGCCCCTACAGCCACCAAAGGCCATCGCCTCTCACCCACTCCCCATCCCCACGCCAGCTTCTCTAGCTGGCTGCAATCACATTGATCATTGCAACATATATATATGGGAAAGGTTTGGTAAAGACCTGACCTTTAACTGGGTTGTTATGTTAAATGCTATGGGACCGATTTGTAGCTAAAGCGCCGCAGGTAGGAGCTGTATCATTTGTGCCTCTGGTCAGTCTCCTTGGAGATTTACTTATAAGTCCTGGCTCATGCTTGGTGGTGAATGGCATTTGTACTGCTCATAGGCACCACTGGGTCATTGGAGGTGGGGGAGGGGACGAGAGAGAATGGACCTCGTTCGCCACTCCAAGCCAGGCAAATGCCATATTTCTTAATCTTTTCAAGTATCACTTGATCACTTGACTTCCTGTAGATCATCGATTAACTCCAGCAGGCACCAGTAACATCTCAATATGTCCTGTCACACATGAGATAGCCCAAGGGCATCTGCCTGCTCCAGGAACATAAAGAGCCTCAAACCTATCCATCAAGTCTTGGGAATGACTTTGAAGACTGAGATGATGAAAAATCCTTATGTCACTGTTGCTGGCAGTGGCGTTGGTGGGATTCCTGAGTATGACTGGTTTGTTCTGAGATTGTACCACATTCACCTCTGGATGAGAAGGGACAGGCTCTGAAGTCCTGAGTGATTATATAGCAGATAAGGTGCTTGGTTTGTGGTGGCCAATCTGGGTTTGATCTCCATAGAGCCCCACCGAGAATAATTCCTAAGTGCAGAGCCAGGAGAAACCGTGAGCGTTGCTGGGTGTGGCCCTCAAACAAACAATAAAGGATACAGGATTTGAATCGAAGTGCATTTGAGTTTTGATTTGGGTTTTAGAGTTACACTTGTTGATGGTCAGTGAACCATACGGTGCCAGATATTTAACCTGACCTCTATGTAAAACCTGTGATCTAGCCCATGGAGCGATCTCCCCACTCTATTCCCAGGAAATACATTTATTTTTTTCTTTTTGCTTTTTGGGTCACACCCAGCAATGTTCAGGGGGTTACTTCTGGTTCTGCACTCAGGAATTACTCCTGGCGGTGCTCAGGGGACCATATGGGATGCTGGGGATGGAGCCCCGGTTGGCTGTGTGCAAGGCAAATGCTTTACCTGCTGTGCTATGGCTCCAGCCCCAGGAAATGCATTTTAAACATTGTAATCATTCTATCAGCTGTTCTTCAAGGATTTTGTCTTAGCTCTCCCAGGAAAGTGGAAAGACTGGTTGATTTTCCTATTTCTAATTCAAACTGATCATGTCAGTAGAAAGCATGGGAAGAACAAATGATAGGTGCTTTCTTATGAAAGATTATGTTTGTGGGGGAATTTTTAAGAGTCTGAAGTCTAAGTGTGGTTATTTTGCTTTCGGGGACACACGTGTCAGGGCCCACGGGACCACTGTGAGGTGTCAGGGATTGAACCTGAGCTTCCTAAATGTGAAGTATGCAGTCAACATGACCTCTTTGGCCCAATGTGATATTTTATTTTACTGATTTTTTGGTGAATATTTAAAAAGGTATTTAAGAACTCTGTGCATGATCAGAAACATCAGATATGAATACCTTGCCTATTACCAGGACTGCAGGATGCTAAGGAGGGGTTATCAGTGTCTAGACACCACAGTCACCTATCAGCTCACTGACCAGTTTTTCTTGTCAGTTTATGGGACATGGGTTTTCCTGGGGCCCTCAGCACTGAGTCATGGTTAGCTAGCCTGAGTCCTGGACATAACAGGTCTCAGGACAGATCTCTGTAAACCTGTCGTGAGAGTCACTGTATTTGTTATGATTGTTTCCACAAAAAAACAGGGCCCAGATTAGGGGATAGTGTACTTGGTTTATATGCAGCCAATCCTGGTTCTATCCCCTGCACCCTATATAGACTTCCTAAGCCCCTCCAGCTGTGATCCCTGAGCACTGCTGGGTGTAGCCCCAAAATAAAACAAAACAAACCAGTGTTGGAGGTTTGAGGGTCTACTGAAGAAGAGTTCTCACTCATATTTCCCATTTTTTCCTATATCAGCAGAATGTCATATGCTTGGGATCTCAATTTTTATAGACTAACCCATACCAAGGATGACCACGATGCCACTGATAATAACTGTTTTGCAGTGAAGTGTTGTAAGGAATTTTGGAAACATGTAGACTTTGCCTTGAGAAAATGATGTAATCTTTTTGAGTCTTAGTCTTTTCATTTCTGTAATAATGAGTGCAATTTAAGTTTAATTTATTTATTGTACTGAATCCTCAAATGTGAGTGGTCTTCCTACAAGTGCCATATTATCAACCCAGCTTTGAGAGTAGCAGTGCATTGTGAACTAGAGAATCTTTGGTTTTGCTTGATATTTCCATAGAAAGTGAATTATCCCTTTAGTTAATTATCCCTTGCTGCTCCAGAGCAGCAAGGATGTCCAGATCAGTCCTGTAGAATCTCATGGTGAACACTGTCACTCAGCCTAGAAGAGGTGAAACGTTTGTTGAGCATCATTTCAAGAGGGAAGTGAGCCTTAGGAAGGGGCAGTACATTTTAGGAACCACTGGACTGTGAGATTTGAGAATGTTTACCAGTTTTATTATCATTATTTTCCCATCTCCTGATTATGCTGTATTAAAAAAAAAGTAAACCAAGACAGGTCTAACAATGGTTGTGGTGGTGAGTCAAAAAGAAAGTAGAGTGTCAAGAGGAGTTTTAGGAGTTAAAATAATCACTTTAAAAGACGCCTAACTACTGGTACAGCTATATAAAAAAACAGCCAACCCCATTAGAAAATGGGGAGAAGAGATGAACAAAAACTTTGACAAGGAAGAAATCTGAATGGCCAAAAAGGCATATGAAAAAATGCTCATCATCACTAATCATCAGAGAGATGCAAATCAAAACAACAATGAGATATCACCTCACACCACAGAGAATGGCCCATATCCAAAAGGGTAAAAGCACAAGTGCTGGCGTGGATGCCGGGGAAAAGGGGACTCTCATACATTGTTGGTGGGAATGTCGACTTGTACAACCTTTCTGGAAAACAATATGGACATTCCTCCAAAGACTAGAAATTGAGCTCCCCTTTGACCCAGCCATACCACTCCTGGGAATATACCCTGGGAAGCAAAAAAACACACAGCGGAAACACAATCCGCACTTTTATTTTCATAGCAGCACTATTCACAATAGCCAGAACCTGGAAACAACCAGTATGCCCGAGAACTGATGACTGGATAAAGAAACTGTGGTACATCTACACAATGGAATACTATGCAGCTGTTAGGAAAAATGAAGTTATGAAATTTGCCTATAAATGGATGGACATGGAAAGAATCATGTTGAGTGAAATTAGAAGGAAAGAGACATAGAATGACTGCACTTATTTGCATGACATAAATATACCAGGTGATCTTACCAAAAGTGGAAATTACCACAAATGCGTGGGAGTCAGAGGTTAGGTAAGACAGAGAAGGGAACATGTGTGAATAAATGTCAAAAGGTCTGATACCAACATAGAACTGAGCATTAAATACAGACAAAAAATGCAAATGATGGCTTCTAAGTGTACGTAGTGCAACCCACAATGTGTGGGAGAAGGAAGAGAGAGAGAGAGAGAGAGAGAGAGAGGAGATAAAGAACCTGCCATTTAGGCAGGACATGGGAGGGGGAGGGAACTGGGGACATGGGTGGTGGGTGATGGGCACTGGTGGAGGGCGGGGTGCTGGAATACTGTGTGACTGAAACCTCCAAGCGTGAACAACGTTGTAATTGTATATGTCACAGTGGTAAAATAAAATGTTAAAAATAAATAAATAAATTAAAAAAAAAAGACGCCTAACATGTCACACTCATGCTGGTAGTTAGAAATCAAACTTCAGGCCGGAGCGATAGTACATTGGCTAGGGCATTTGCCTAGCACACAGCCCACCTGGGTTCGATCCCGCCATCCCATATGGTCCCTCTAGCACCTCCAGGAGTAATTCCTGAGTGCAGAGCGGGAGTAACCCCTGAGCATCGAGGGGTGTGACTCAAAATAAAAAAGAGAAAAATGAATCAAACTCTTCCACGACATAGGCATACAGATGCTAAAAGGTCTGTTGAGAACATCTGAAAACCACTACCCAGCATTTACATAAAGGCGGCTAACACACTTTGAACCTGCCTTTGTTTCTAAGGCTTTTCTTAGTCAAAACAACCTAGGAGTGAATACAGTTAATTACTGTGCTCCCATTTCTACATGTCATATGTGTACAGGTACAGAGGCTGTACTTTTTTTTTTTTAAGCTTTTTTGGGTTACACCTGGTGATGCTCAGGGATTACTCTTGGCTCTACACTGAGGAAATACTCCTGGCAGTGCTTGGGGATCAAGTGGGATGCCGGGGGATCAAACCTGGGTCAACCCTTCCTAAGGCAGGTTTTGCAAGGCAAATACCCTGCCCTCTGTACTATCACTCTGGCCCCAGAAGTCGTACTCTTAATAACTAAGTTGATGACAGCATGCATGAAGGAACACATTTTTTTTTTTTTTTGGGTCCACACCGGCGATGCTCAGGGGTTACTCCTGGCTCTGCACTCAGGAATCACTCCTGGCGGTGCTCGGGGGACCATATGGGATACTGGAGATCGAACCTGGGCCAGCACAGGCCGGCCCTGTGCAAGGCAAACGCCCTACCTGCTGGGCTATCTCTCCGGCTCCAGGAACACATCTTTTAAAATGTTATTTGAAGTTTTCTTTTATAGGAACTGGAGATGTGGCTCTGTGACAAAGCAACTTTGAGGACGGACACGCACACGATCCCCAGAACCACATGGTTCTCTGAGCACCTCTGGGAGTGACCCCCAAGCAATGAGACTGGTCTGAGCACCGTGATGTGAGGCCCCAAAACTACAACAAAAAAATTCTTAAAAAAGTGAACTTCTATAGTTAATAAATTCCATCTGAGGGGCCAGAGGGAGAGAAAGAGGGAGGGAGGGAGGGAGGGAAGGGAGGGAGGAAGGAAGGAAGGAGGGAGGAAGGAAGGAAGGTGTTAGTTCTGTAGTTTATTCCATCTGAAGGGCCAGAGATAGTGCAATAAGTAAGGCACTTGCCTTGTATGCAGCTAACCTGGGTTTGATCCCCAGTACCCTATTTGGTCCCCTGAACCCCACCAGAAGTGATTCCTGAGCTGAGCCAGGAGTAACCCCTAAGAACTGCTGGATGTGGCTCAGACACAAAACCAAAAATTTCCACCTGAGACAGACATTGATTTAAAAGTACAAATGTTTAATGAGGTCCTATTAACTTTAGGTATTTTGTTTCTAATAAAGTCACCAATGTGACTACTATTTTAGTGTTCCCCTTCCCGAACATTGGTTCATCACTGTGCGTGACTTCTTTTCTTTAGATAAAGGTGAAAAGTGGGGTTGAAGTATTTATTTTAGCTTCAAGTAACCCTTGAAGCCCAAGCTAGTGTTTTCCTGGATTCTCGAATCATTCTCCCTTACCTCAGAGTGACTTGAATAGATTAAGTTTTCAGACAGCCAGTTCTCTTGTCAGCTAAGTACCAAATTCAATAAAAACTCTTGTTAATGTAAACAATTAGGATAAGCGGATGGGAGGAAAAATACAGGAGGAAGGGTGAGGACTGAAAAAGGCCAAGCAATTTTATGAAAAAATTAACAAGGAAAGCAAAAGTATGAAAAGTCATAAAAGGGAAACTGAAAGTTTCATCACTCACTAAAATCATGTCAAATCATAATAGTCATTAGACCAACTTGGCTTTTTTTTTTTGCCACTACAAGAGTCACTTGTGATTCACTCCTGATAGGCTTGGGGGACTATCTGGGATGTTGGAATCAAACCTGGGTCAGCCATGTGTAGGGGAAGTCCCTGAGGCCTATTGTACTTACTATCTTTCCGGTCCTCCAATTTGGAATTGTGACCTTATTTGAAAGGTATTTTCAGTTCCTTGGAGGACATGAAAGAAGGAATGTGAATCAACTCAAGGAAGGTATTTGTGTAAAATATTGTTATTATTAAGATATTGACTCAGGAAAGAAGATGTACAGAAAATTAGAACAATCTTTATACATTATGATTATGACCTCATGGGGTCCTGGGAGGTGGAGCAAAGCCAGAAAAAGCTTAGGTTAAATCACTGTTAGAAAATTGATAGAAGAGTAGGACTACAGAGGAGTATACAACACAGGAACATACACTAATAATTTTATACAGAAGATTCAGATTTACTCAATGCAGGCAAGCCTTAGGTTAGAGGATGCTTTAGTTTATTCAGCATCTGTGCTGCTGCATGAGGGTCAGTTTCTTCAGCAAACAATAACAACCACCAGAAAAATGAAATTTAATTAATTTTCTCAGTGTCAGAATCACTGCTGTTTTGATGATTTACAGTAGGCCTGAAATACTGCTTTCTGGAGTTATAAAAATCATGGACAAAAACAGACATACCAGGGGATAAAATCGTACCAGCGTTAACAATTGGGATTCTAAATAGATTCTTGTCTTTTAAGTCTGAAAGGACCATGGTGGAAACTCTACTATCAACATATAATTAAATTTGGGAGAAAAAAATGAAAAAGGAAAAGATAAATTCAGTAAGGTGCTTTATTTGTAATGTGATCTCTGCAGAAATGTTTATTTGTGTCTGTTTCAATATTATCTAGAAAATTCATAATTTCAAAAAAAACCTGAAATCTAAAACATTTTTCTTATAAAAACAAATCATTGTTCTCCAATACTTTTATCCTTTAGATAAGAGCTGCTTTTAAAAAGGGTCAAAACTTTAATAAATGGAAAATATGTTATTTGAACTATCTGGACAGGAAATTTGCAAATTTGGTACACAGTTTAAGGAGTAAAATTTTACAAATCTCATAAACCATGCACAGACTTTTAAAAAAGTGCTAAATCGTTCTTATATTGTTTAAAATCTGAAAGCCTAAGGACCTTAGTGAAAAAGGTACCTCAAAGAAATAAAAAAGCAGGTTAACAGAATTTAATAAGTAACCCTTTAAATCAGTAAAATATAAAATATTAGAGTCCTATTCCAATTTAAAAGAAATCATAACTACTTAAGTGGGTCATAATATTCAAAACTATTTAATGTATTTGTGGAAATGTTCTGGTGTTAACACAATTTATACAGCACTGTGAATAAACATGCTCAGCATTGTGTAGTTCCAGTGAATTAAAAATTACACATGATCATGTTAAGAATACTATTCACCAAGGACAGTCCTAAGGCGTATAAAAATATCTATAGAAGATTAGACAGAGAAAGCAGAGATACACTTTGTTTCTTATAGAGATTCACAATACAGCAAAATGCACTCACATTATAGCTTACAATTACACTACTGTTTTTACTCTTACAGAATAAAGCTACAGTATATGAAATTACAAAGTATCTTCTTTAAAACCATTTTAAAGCAGGGCAAATGTTATTTTTAAGTAAAAAAATTCAGCAGAAAAATGTAACTGATAAAGTCCTTGAAATATTTTGTGGCTATATTTTGATATTCAGATTGCACAGCATTTTTAAAAAATCTAAGAGATTGTTAAAAAAAAACAAAGGACGGTAAGGGATATTCCCACTTATCAATAGAAATACAAAGTTCAGGAAGAATTTCAATATTTATTCAAACATCTTTCACAGAATCCTTTTTGGTATGACCAAACAAGAAATCTCTAGTAAGTAATGGGAGTGATCAAGTAAAAGAGCATACGAATTAAGATGCTTAATATGACTATCAAAGTATTTTAAAGACCATCAATAACTAATAGATATCTCTGAAAGTCTACTGAATACAATTGCCTGTTCTTATATTTATATCAGCATTTACTCCCTAATGAATGGTTCCTGTCCCTCAAGAGCATGGGTCAACAAACTGGTCAACAGTCCAAACCAGGCCAGCTGACTTTTTTTTTGGGTAAATGAAGCTTAATCGGGAGACAGCCACATCAATCCATTCACTTACATATTGCTGATGGCTGCTTTCATTCCATGGGGGACAGATGTGAGTAGTCTTAGCGATCACATGGTACTTGAAGCTTGAATCACTATTTAATCTTTAATGAAAAAGAGTTTATAGAAAGAGTTTATAGAAAAAGTCTATAAACTCTTGTCCAAATGCATTTTTAAGATCAATCTAATGCATGTTTCTTTACTTTTATTAACATTCTGCCTTCTCTTATTCAAATCATGTCTGTAGCTCATGTATTTCATATTTCATTTTATTTGCTGATGTATCCTGGATATACATACATAGGGTTCTAGCTCAATGTCCTATATGAGTCTTTAAAGTTTTTGTCATAAGCAATTTTTTTCTGGCCAAAATCTGTTTGACTGCAGTTACTCAGATATTATCCAGGACTATCCAATGACAAGAGTTATACAGATAAGACAATTTCTATAATATGGAATAACAGAAGGGTCAGAAGATGGTATATCTTATTAAAATAAGGAAGTTGGATGGAAAAGGATAATGGAAACCAAGTATACCTTAGTCAGAGTGCCATTAAATGAAGGGAAAAACACTTGCAGAGTTTCCAAAATATATTCATATCCAGAAGTACCCTCCTATCCATCACAAACTGGTAGCTACAACATCAAGTGTATTTGTTTCATAAATATATTACTGTCTATATACATATAGATACATCCATAAAAGACATGTTAAATAATTATTTATACAGTTAATACTATTTTAAGTTTTTCTGTTTTAAAATTACACAGTCTATTAAAATTATCAAAATATTTTAAAACACTAGGAGTAAAACCAGTAGAGTTGCTTTCTTTTCAAGTAGTTCTAAGTCTTATTGGTCAGCCAGACTCAGACTTGGTCATCCACAACTCAGAGAAACATAGTTCAATTACAGAAAGTTAACTATAAAAAAATTAATACCCTCCCAATTTTTAATACTTCATAACAAATATGTAGGCATGTATGTATATATAAATTCTTTTAGTTATATTATGTATTCACAAAACATAAAGTTCAAGTTTCCACCAGTATCGAATATTTTATACTAGTGTGCATTTTTTAGCTCAATGACAAACTATCAGGATATAGAGATCATATAAAAGTAGACTCAAAACTTACTATCACATGCAAGTAAGGAAGAAATACTAAGGGCCAGTATTTGGCCAGTTGTGTACTATTCCCTCTGTACTAAGACACAGAGACAATGAACTGGCTAATTACTGTGTAAAGTACAGTCAACTGTCACTTATTCAGGGGCAAAATTCCAATCTGAATCCTTTCTTTTCTATTTTTTACCAATTACTAACATACCTATCTTCTGTTATTTATTAGCAGGTCTGGTAAAACATCTGATTAGGGGGTAAATTTTTAGCTAAAATCAAGGTTGGGATCAGCTATAGATTTTCTGATGTATTCTTTCAATTATTGCTTTAGATAAATCAGAGTTTATCCTATCTAAAGTCTGTCAAATAGCTGGTTTGGTTTGTGAGCTCTAGAAACAACATTGGTGTTAAAAAAAATAAATAAATGGAAGAGAGTGTTCACTTGTCATTAGAAAAATTCTTTTATTATTTTTTTTTTTTGGGGGAGGCAACCCCATGCAGTGCTTAGGGGTAAACCCCTGGCTCTGCACTCAGGGGATCACTCCTGGCAGTGCTCAGGGGGACCATATGGGATGCCAGGGATTGAACCCAGGCCAGCCACGTGCAAGGCAAATGCCCTACCCACTGTACTGTTGTTCTAGCTCTGAAAAAATGCTATCTTTTGAATTCAGTTATACTGAAAAATTACAGCAAGGGATGTTCAGAGTTATTCATTTCAGGACAGATGGAGAAAGCTATGCTATTTTTCTATGGTTTAAGATCTATGCAGCCATGACAAACGGCTAAAAACATTAGAAGGTTAAACTAAAAGTGTGATGTACTTTTCACGTAAGAGCTCATTTAAATAACTTTAGTAATGTTTGGCAGAACCTTTAAATAATTAAAATGCTAAATTTTAGAAAATGGAAGGAAAGTTTGAAATGATTTATGTGAAAAAAGTCTTAGAATGACTAGACTAAAAGGTACTACACATATGTAACTCTATTTGGCACTGGATTAGCTTGTACATCTAAATTTGTTCTACAGATAGTGAAGACAAAATCAGAACAATTCACAAGTGAGTAGGGTCCCTCTCAGACAAACACCACTCAGATGAGTTTGGGTGGCCACCTCTTTTTATCTGTGGGTACAGCTTGGTGCCACACTCGCCTCAAAAACAACAGCAATAATTGTATAGAACACCACTTTCCTGAATTAAGTTTGCTGAACACGGTTCAGATTATTGGATATGTCAATATGCACAATGCCTTTTAGAAGCATTTACTGTATACCCAAATCCTACTTCATGCAACACACAGTGTCACACAAGTAGTGAAAATGTTATCCTAGTCAAAGGTGCTTGGACATTATTTTCAGGCAGCATTTTACCTTTATTTTAAGTTAACACTATAAATTTTAGGGGAAAGAAAATGCCAATAAATTTATTTAATGTATTTTAATATATAAAACTAAGACAGACACTTTTATTTACCTAAATTGTTACTTTTATTTTCTACCCTATTCTAGACTTCCAATTTTACTTCAAAAATTTGTATTTAAATAAGGGATAAAATGTTGCCCAAAAGTCTAATCATAGTTACACATTTGTGTTTTAACTAGATCTACAAATCAAAGTATTTCTTATAGTTAAAAAGATACAATTTGTATCAACAGTAAAAGGTACTTTCTGGTGTTTCAGGGCTTTACTTCAAACTGTAGCATGTAGAATAGTCACTATAACCAGGGCATCTTGGCAGACTGGAGAAACATTGCAGTGAGTCTGTTACACTAAGTTAATTAGAAAACTGGAGGCAACAGTGAAATGTCAATCACTCAACTGTCTGCCATTGATCGAAATATCTGTCTTCTAACAAAAATGAAATCACACTAGCAAAACCCATGACTTTGAAACCAGAAATATCCCTTACTAATACTAAAACAGACTTTAGTCTGCATCTAAAACTACACTATTTGTGGCAAGAATCTGGCCTTAATAATATAACAGGCCCTCGAAAAAACTACCTTCAGGAAAATGGAAAATATACAGTATCTTACAAAAATTTTAAGTTACCATTTACACAACTCCTTCATCACCATTTCTATAGTGCAGTATCAATAAATGTTGTATATCCTCAATACAGAAAACCACTGCAGGCCAGCCTTGATAAATAGCAGGAAAGCTAGAGTATATTAAATATAAAAGTTGCATTGAGAATAATTAGATTCATTAAAAAACAGGCATGTACTGTGAAAGGGTTATTTTTATCCAGTACTTTTGTGCCCCCAAACAAAAAAAAAGACAAACACATTAAAAATACAAGTTAACGGGAATCTCGGAATTCAATTCCATTTCTATTGTCAGAAGCACATCATAGCTGGATAAAAAGCTCTAAACTGCAACAGTTAACGGCTTTTGCCTTATTCATTGAAAAAAATGGAAACAATTTTTTTCCATTGATTGCATCTGCTTTCTTCTAAATCAACCATATTAAATTAACCAATTACTTAAAAAATTCAAACAAAAACAATGAAAAGTGCCATTTTGTAAATCATTCTAATATATACGGTTACCCATTTCAATATTAACTGGTAACTTATATTTTGTTTAAAATATAAAGTCAGTGCTGTAGTTTATGTTTGTTTCTATAAATAATGATTATAGCACAAAGAAGCCCACTTTCCCCAAATAAAAATAACTTAAAAGCTGTAAAAGATTCCAATGAAGCTTGGCTTGAAAAAATAGTTTGCTAGGTCTAGTAAAATGTTCAACATTCTGAAGGTATTGTTAATTGCTTGCTATTGATAGACAAACACCAAGTTAATAAAACATGAAACAAGGATAAAAAGTGCTGCATTATAAACCCCTGATGCACCAAAGATTAATATCAAAGATCACAGAAACATCTATTAAATCAAACTGGAAAAATTTCCAGGCAAGGATATAGCTTTAAAAAAGGAAATGTTAAAAAAAAGTTTGAATGTAAAGCAATCGGTGATACTTCTGCCATGTGGGGCTGTACATACAGATTCCATGATACAGTATTTCACATAAATGGATACTATATAACCTCCTTGCTGAGAAGGAGATCACATGTGCTATTGTAGCAAACCTCCCTCAGCATTTGAGCTGAACAAAAAACTACTAAACACCACAAAGATGCATCATCTTTCAATAACCCAGCTGTGATTTCTCCACTAAAATGGCTGCAGCTAGCTGCTGGGCATCAGTCATGTGAGGGTTCCTTTTCATGACAATTCTCACAAGGTCAGGTGGGAAGATGTTGCACAAGTTGATATAGATCTTTTCTCGGTTGTCTTGATACCTGGGAGGATCCTGTGGCATTCCACAGTATGGTATTCGCCAGGTCGGCTCCTGCTGCTCAGGTAGGCTCTGGAAGGTGAACTGTTCATAACATGGCTGGGTGGAGTTATCAGGCAAGGAGTATGTCTGCCGATAGCCATATGCATCAATCCCATAGCTCTGCCTGTCCCAGCTTCCCAGCCCATCCTGGCGGGAGTAAGGCTTTCTTTGTCTTGAAGGAGAGCTGTCATACAGCCGAGAGTCAGAAATGCTGTCTATTCTGGTGGCCACCAAGGACCGCCCTAAATGTGGTGCCTTAGAGTGTGTGGAAGTTGGAGGAGAGGGATAATCGCCAGGACAGCTGGACCGGGCGCCCACAGCTGGGTGCTGGAGATGCATAGCCAAATGTGGAAGAGGAGGTTTGTGATGGTACTTTGGTTCTTCATGACTGTAACTTTGCACTCTAGTTAAGGGGTCGTGGAAATTCTGCAGGAAGGGTTGGGAATTAAGGCGGCCGTGAGGGTGCATGTGTTGACACTTCAAATTTTCTTCTAGTTGGGGATCAGGAGAGCTGACATACGACCGGTCATTGTACCCTACATATGAGTCACTGCTCCCATAGCTCATGCTACCTTCACTGCTGCAGTCAGAAGCTACAGAACTTATCCTATAGTCTGTGTCTAAGGAGAAACGCCTTTCAGGACTTCGTGGGCCTGAGACACTCAAATTTGAGTATGCATTCAACATGGAATAATATCCAATGTCAACAGGCGAGTCACATTTTGGATACTGTTCATAAGGCATTGGCGTTCCATGATTTTTGGTTGCCATCATCATTGGAGGATATTGTCCCTGTGGTCTTTGATCCTGAGGTGGGAAATGAACTCCAGATGGAAGGCCATTGCTTAAAGATGTAGTGCTTTGGGGTTTTGCAGTAGAAGTAGCCGGTATACTAACTAAGGAAGGTACAGACCTGGTTTCCAATTTGTTTTTGGTGGGAAGCTTTTCCTCTAAGTCTTGGTAGACTTGAGTCCTTATGCTTGGATCTGATTGCCTCTTTGGAGCACCTCGCTTAACATCAGAGGTGCTGTCTGCCTTTGTGCTGCAGGGAACACTGTTGCTTTTCACGAAGTCCTCCTTCATTTGCAGTTTTGGCTGCTGTGTTTCTAGACATGGCACGAAGTTCATCAGCCACTGACCGCTGAGGCTGACTCCCCTTTCAGGATGATAGTATTTGCACTTGTGTCCATAGGTACATTTCTTTCCTATGAAAAGTAAAATTAATTTGGTAAAGGACCATGCAAATAGATCCTGATAAATCAGTTTGCACTATTGTTTTAACTTGTGAAAGAAATAATGGCAGGGGTGGGAGAATATGCTAAGTGCTTCTGTACACCTTACTTTTGGGAAACACCGTATCCTTTCCTCCCACTTTGCTACTAACAAAAGAAATTAGAATCTGACTAAATGCTTAATATTCATCTCCAAGGATGTTTGGCTAGTATCCTGTGTCCTGAACTCATACCTTCCTCTTCTGTTATGACATAATAATTAGGTAAGATATAACTGAATATTAAAAAATCTAGTTTTTAATCTACCAGAAATTTAAATTTATGTACAAGTAATTGTGACTTTTCATCCAGGGAAATAATTAGTATCAAACTTCACTAGGTAAAAATAGTGGTGAACATGCATAGGTAAAAAGGATTTTTTTCATGACCCAGACATTTTGTTAAAATAAATTACAACCAAAATAACCATATGCTATCATAAAAATGTATTTTTATTAACAAAAGTTTAATGCATTTTGCTCTAAAGGCAATTATATATATTCATAAAGAAAATTACCATATGGACAAGGCTGCTTTTTGTGTTCAGGAATAATAGGTTTCTTCCTCAGAAAATTATCCAGGCTTGGGCCGTGGTCTGCCAAGAGGGTCATCAGGGGGCATGAATCTATCAGATATAATGCAGAATTATTAGTAGGTGATAATTCTAAAGATAGGACACAGAGACTCATTTACTAAGAATGTTCTTTTGAAAGTTCAATTCAAATATTCTGATACAACATTTTTAAGATTAAAACAAAAGTCAAGGTTTTTTGTTTTTGTGGAGGTGGGGCCCACACCTTGTGCTTCACAGGGCTTATCCCAGGTTTCTCTGCTCAGGGATCAGTCCTGGTGGTGATTGGAGGACCATTTGACTGGGTCAGCTGCCTGCAAGGCAAGTACCGCACCTGCTGTACTAGCACTCTGGCCCAAGTTTTCCTTTCTTAATAAAAAAAAAAAATTGAAATGTTTCTAATTGAGCTTTTCTTTGCTTTAACTCAAATCAGTTTTGAGCCTAGCGTATTCTAATGAATTCTCAAATTTAGGACTCAATAAGGATTTTAGAAAATGATAACAATGGCATTTCAGGAGGCGTTTTTTAAATATTTATCTTGTAAGTGGTATTAAGCAGATCAGGGGTTAGGAGAACAGAAAGGAAAAAGTAACAGTAAGATTGAAACAGTCTAATACTGTGTGTCAGATTTTTTTTTCATTTTATCCTAACAAGTATTAGAATAAAAGTATTCTATTTTACTGGTTAATAAACTTTATTAATTTCAGTTTAGATTTTCTAAAGCTCAGATCACACAGTTAAGATTCAGTTTGTTAAATCCATAGTCTATTTCTTTCCAACTATAATATGTCACTTCTCAGTAGATACAGAAAAAAAATCTTATGGAGTAACTTATTATCTTTAAGTGACCAATAAAAACAAAGAGAATTTGCAGTTGGATTTCTGCTACTTGTTATGTTACTTTCTGAACTTGAAATAAATTAGGTACTCATAAAATGATAATACTATATAATTTATTAATTGTTTTGTTTGGGAACCACACCTGACTGTGCTCATGGGGTCATGCCTGGTAGTGCATGGGAGACCATATGCTGTGCTGTGCCAGGATTCGAACCTAGTTAATAGCTACAGTCACATGTTAGACAAGAACCTTATCTTAATGTTGTCTCCCTGCCCCAAATATGAATACTATATAAACTCATTTTAACATAACTGAATAGTAACATTTAGAAAATACAGTGTTAATATTATTATAAAGCATTCTGACAACATTAAGCTTAAAAATAGATCAAGTCATTTAACGCCACAATATAATTATTTTCTGTCTCTACTGTATTTTATCATTTTCCACACACTTATAATTTTATATACAATATGACCTTATACTTTCTAATATTTTGTTTCATAATAATTCTGAATAGCTGAATAATATTGTTAGATGTACTACAACTTTAGAACATCTAAGTGGGGATTTTTTTTGTGGGAGGTTTGGACGATATCTGGTGTGCTTAGGTAGAGGAGAGGAGAGCTTTCAGGAAGTGCTTGGGTTACCGTATGTGGTGCTGATGTTTGAACCTGGAGTGGCTGTATTCCAGGCTAGTGTCTTAACCATTGTATTGTCTGGCGTGTAATTGGCTTTTTTATTTCACATTTGGTTTCCTTTGAATTCTTAGTTGTAAAGAATTTGGAAATGAACATATAAGACATTCCCCTTGTCATTATATATTTGGAGGATATGCAAAGTTTTTTTTTCTTATTTGGTGAAGCAAGATGGTTTCTATTGGAATTTATTTAGAAATATATGAGGGTAGAAAAAGGGAAAAGTGTGTTCATGAGAGAACGCAGTCTTGAAGAACAAGCCTGGAGGATATACATATATACATATATTTTGGGGGTGCTTTTTTGGGTCATACTCAGCAATGCTCAGGGGTTACTTCTGGTTCTGCACTCAGAAATTACTCCTGGCGGTGTTCATGGGACCATATGGGATGCCAGGAATGGAACCGGGGACTGCCATGTGCAAGACAAATGCCCTATCCGCTGTACTATCGCTCTGGCTCCAGTTAAACATATTTTTAAGGTTTCTGCTAAACTGTGACAAATTACCTCATTCTACCTTATAGCCTAAGTCATACACAAAAAAATGTTTTTTTTGGTGAATTAAACAAGAGAAGTATACTCATTGAAAATTAAATTTGCTTTTTTTTTTTAAAGCAACAGGTAATTTCTCCTTACCATTTTTTATTTAGGCACCGAGATTTATAATATTGTTACTTGTACTTTTCATGGTTACATCATTCCAACAACACACCTACCAAGAGAGAACCTGCTTTTCTCCACCTGTGCATCATTTCTTGAGCTCATTAAACATCCTCACAGTAGTGTCACTGGAAATCATTGTCTGAGGATTTGCTGAACTGGCTGGGGGGTGGCTGAGCCTTCTGTATTGTTGTTTTTGCTCACAGAGCGAGGTATGATTTACATCTACTCCATTGTGCTTGCTGTACTGAGGGTGAATCTTTGTAACTAGCTTCCTGGGGACTCTGAGTAATTAGGCTAGTTATTGCTCTTTCCCTTTCCTGCCCGTCTTCACCCAGTGATAGGGTGTATAATTGAGCAGTATGAAATTTGATGAGGAGCTATCGTACAGCCGAATATACAGCTGCGCACTTCAGGAGCCATGAGACTGGCCCATTGAACCGCCAGAGATTGGGTGTGGAGGCTTCGGAAATCAAGGAACCCACAGTAATTGAGGGTTACCCCCACCCCATATATTTATAAATACAATTACTTTTAATGAAACTGCTTGTTCATGTCATCTATTTATTTACGAACTTAATTATGATTAGAGTGTTAGGTTGGTAGTCCTTTTTTTTTTTTTTGATTTTTGGGTCACACCCAGCAATGCTCAGGGTTACTCCTGGCTCTGCACTCAGGAATCACTCCTGTAGGTGCTTGGGGGACCATATGGGATGCCGGGATCAAATCTGGGCCAGCACAGGCTGGCTGCGTGCAAGGCAAACGCCCTACCTGCTGGACTATTGCTCCGGCCCCTGGATTGATAGTACTTTAAAAGAGAGCCAATACAGTGGATAAGGCACTTGCTTGCCTTATATGCAAGCTAACCCAGGTTCCAACACTGGCACTGCATATGTTGGTTCCCTGAGCACAAAGCCAGGAGTAATCTAGGAGTAAGCACTGGAATAAGCCAGAAGTAAGCATTGGTCCCAGCTGGTGTGGTACCAAAATTCCCCTTCTCAATCACTGAAGCCATGTATAGGTTCATGAAAAATTAAAAACTATGTTTTAAAATAAATTTATTATTATGAATAAATGTTTGATTTCTTTTTTTTTTTTTGGGGGAGGGATTATGTGGATTGATTTTTTTTTTTGGCAGTATCTAGCAGTACTCAGGGTACCATAGGGAATTGAATGAGGTTCATTCTGGCTCAGTAAGTATTTGATTTTTATATCTGTTTTATATACCCATGTACCTCTGGTCACCTAAAAGTTTCTCAGGGAAAAGGGGTTGTAGATGGAAAACATTTTAAATATCCTATTCTAAGTGGATTTGATTTCTTTTCAGTATCAGTCATGAACCCAGAACCTCACATATTCATGCAGTGCTCAATCTTTGGCATCCCTAGCACTGAAGTAGATTCAAAAAGCCATATTCTGGTGATGCATTCTTTGAAGATGGAAATTCTCCCCTCTCAATTACTGTAGGTTCCTTGATTTCAGAAAACTATAGTGACTTAGAAGGGCAGGAACCTGTCACTCACACAAGGCCTCCTGGGATCATGATTTCACTGATGATCAGTGTGGTTTCAGCTGGTGAAAGAAGCCTGCTTAGCTCTGGTGAGGGGCAAAAAGAGAGGGCTCCAGAACAGTTGAGAGACACAAATTTAGTTTTAGGAAAGCCATAGTAGTTTTACTTACTTGTCATTGACAAAGGAATACATTAATAATCGCTCATCAATAAACTTCTTCCATTCTGGTTTTTCATTGGCCAAATCCCTGTAGTTGTCATTGGACACAATTATACCATCTGACTCAAAAGCCAGCTTCACGATGAACCTATCATCATAGCACACCACTCTCCTCCCTGGACCCGCCGGGATGGTGTGAACACCAGGATTTTCTCCTTTTCCAATTTACGCAAAATTTCTTGATCTGCAAAAACAGTCAGGGTAAGATATCTTAATATGTATATACATATATATATATATATATATCTGTGTGTGTTTGTATACATATATACATATATGTAAATAAAACACAATACAGTAACTTCCAAATAGTGGTGAGCTTTTATAACATTAACTAGGACCAAAAGGCAAATATTTAGTATGATTAGTGCAAGGCTGTTATTTTAAGTTACTTTTTAATATTCTTTTGTGATTAACTATCCATTTAATATATTTTGTTATATATATATTTTAAAAGGTGGAATTAGTTTATTGAACCACTGTAAAAGACTTTTTAAGTGCAATATAGTTTAAAATGGGGATACAAATTTAACACTGAGAACTTTTCATAAAGCTTCACCTTGTATTCATTTTGTATCTTCTTACTTGAGATCTGGTTATATCTTGCCTATTTGAAAAGAATTTTATGAATTAATCTTATTTTTATTAAAAAGAGTGAGTGATTCATCCATTGTTGATGGGAATGTCAACTGGTACAGCCTTTTTGGAAAACAATATGGACATTCCTCCAAAAGCTAGAAATTGAGCTTCCGTTTGACCCAGCAATACCACTCCTGGGAATATACACTGTGACACCAAAAACACACAGTTGAAACACCATCTACGGTTCTATGTTCATAGAAGCACTATTCACAGCAGTCAGAATCTGGAAACAACCAGAGTGCCTGAGAACAGATGACTGGATAAAGAAACTTTGGTATATCTACACAATGGAATACTACACAGCTGTTAGGAAAAATGAAGTTAAGAAATTTGCCTATAAATGGATAGATATGGAGAGGATCATGCTGAGTGAACACCTAAAACCTGAGCTGTGCAGGAGGAAGAGAGCAGCATGGAATGCCTTCAAAGGCATCAAAGAAATAGCTAAAAGGACAAAGAACCTCCGGCTCCAGGCACGTCTCTTTGACTTCACCGTTCTCCCTGCATTAACATACGCCTCAGAGACCTGGGCCCTACGAAAGCAGGATGAGAATGCTATTCGGGTCTCCCAGAGAGGAATTGAAAGAGCTATGCTTGGAATATCACACCTCACTCAAGTGAGAGAAGGAATCGGAGTTCCGACCTCTGTCGCTATTCCAGAATCAGGGACGCTGTCTCGTTTGCCAAGGCATCGAAAATCAGATGGGCTGGACATGTAATGCGATTTGGAGATGACCGTTGGACTAGAGCCGTTACCGACTGGATCCTACGGGATGTCAAAAGATCACGTGGCCACCCACCTACAAGATGGTCAGACTTCCTTGTCAAGACCCTGAAGGAACGGTTTGAGGCTCTTGATATTCCTGAATCAACCAGATGCCATTGGGCTACATTGGCACATGATAGGGTCCAATGGAAATGTTACTGGCGCCCACTCGAGCAAATCGATGAATAACAGGATTCAAGTGATCAAGTGATATTAAAAATTATTTATTTTAGGCACTATGGTTTACAGTACGATTAATGGTGGGATTTCTTGTATAAATTATTGCAGCATACAGCCTACACTTGGAGAGTACCCACTCTCTTCCGTCTCCCCCCCCAGCTTATTCCTCCAATTGCATTTATTTTTCAATCCTCAAAACAAGACTTTACAGTTAATACTTATTTTTTTTATTTTTCATAATTTTTAGTTTTGGGGCCACACCTGGCAATGCTCAGGGGTTATTCCTGGCTCTGTACTCAGAAATTACTTCTTATTGTGCTCAGGGAACCTTACAGGAAACTGGAGAACATATCTGGGTCAACCACATGCAAACAAACAACCTAATCACTGTACTTTCTCTGGCCCCTACAGTTAATACATTTTATCTTGCTAATTTTGAGCCTTTATTCTACTTAGATGGAAAGCTTATTGAATCCTGATTTGGTTCTGATTTAGTTCACTGTTGCGTAACTGTTTAGGAGTGTGAGTTCTTCCTAATGCATATATTCCTTGATCATTAAAAATGACCACCTTGGGGCTGGAGTGATATACAGTGGGTAGGGCACTTGCCTTGCACATGGCTAACCTGGGTACAATCTCTGACACTGTGTGTAGTTGTTCTGCCTGAGTTCAGCACAAGGAGTAAGTCCCTGAGCACTGCTGGGTGTGGCCCCAAACCAAAACAAAAGAGAACCAAAAAAATAAAAAAAAAAAACAAGACTAAAATGACCATATTTGTCTCATAACTTTTTCAGCTTGAAGTTGTTTGCTTGAAATATTGTATTCCAACTTTGGCTTTAAATCTATTTATCCTGACTGTTAAAATGTATTTCTTGTAAAAAAAAAAAAAAAAATGTATTTCTTGTAGGCAACAGGCTGGACTCAGTTTTCTAAGCCATCCTGTTACTTTTAATTGTGCACTTAGGCTGCTGACATTGAGTGAAATTATTGTCATGGAGTTTTCTGCCATATTTCCATAGAAGTTACGTGTGTTTGTAAGATTTCTCGTCTTGAAGAAGCCTCTTCAGTGCTTCTTGCAAAGTTGACTTCAAGTTTATGAAGTTCCTGTACTGCTGTTTATCTGTGAAGCTCTATATCATTTTTTCAAATTCTGCCAATATATTCTATCATAACAATACAGATTCGCCTAGTAAACTTGTTTTTTATAATGGAAGCACAATGTTTTGTTTTATGAACAATATTGCACTGACCATAAATCTTTGTTTTTGCAGACGTTCTAGTTATATAATGTGTTGGTACTGCGGTCGAATCATGCTTTTATGCTAACTCTCCCTTTCATGATTTTTATAGCCTAAGGACTAAATTCATGGCTCTAGGTGTCACCAGTAGTTGAACTTTGCCATTGCTTGAGTATCAGTTTTTTGTTGGTTTAATAATGATGACATGACTATAGATAAAATAAAATTTTAAACTATGATGACCTCTTTATTTGTTTGTAATCTGAAAAGTTGTAATTTTCTTTACAATTTCCTTTTTCCCTTAGGTTTTACTGAAGTAGCAAGAGCTCTGGATGCACTTCTTGTACAGAATGTTCAGCAGCAATAGTTAACAGTAACTGAGTTCCTTGCCTAAAGCTCATATGTCTAAAAATCAGAAAATATGCAAAATATAGAAACTGTACTGGATTGTTATTTTCCCAAATAGTATGTGGCAGAGTTTCACAGGATTTAAAAAAAAAAAAGCCCTGTGGTCACTAGACTTTGATTGCTACTTAGTTTAATTTTATGTAATAGATAAGAAAGTATGAGTCTAAAGATGTTGGTATTTTGCTCAAAAGTTCTGTGGTTAGTAAATAGCAAAGATAGAATTTACTTTTTTTTAGAGGCATGTGGTGGTGATGGCTCCCAAGAAAAGTTCAGGGAATCCTGGGACCACTGCCACAGCTACTCAGCTCTGTGGGCTTTTATAATACCTACTGGGAATGGCACTATGGTGCTGCTCCCGCCCACTGATACTTGGGGCCACTAGGAACATACCTATCAGTGCATGGGGAGGTGACAGAGATCGAACCTGGGGTCTTATGATGCAAATCATGTGTTCCAAACCTCTAAATTCTCTGTTTAGCTCCCACTGCCAGCATTTTAATCTAGGTTCCCTGACTCGTTGCATCTAACAGAATTTTACAAACTGTAAAGTAAAACATTTCTAAATCAATGAAGGAAACCTCCGCCAAAATGCTAATATTTAATTAAGTTTCAAATTAGAAAATACTTTCGTGCCCCATTCAAGGAAAATACTGTTGTTAATCCGATTTAGTAAATAGAAAGGATAAACATATTGCTCAAACAATACCTGATAGTGGAGGTAAATGCTTAATTGTATATGTTCCTTGTGCCCGCTCGAGCAAATCAATGATATACGGGGAAGACAGTGATACAGTGATATGTAATTTAATGACAGATAGCAAGCAGGGCTCACCTGTAATGAGAGCATCAGGTCTGGATTGCTCTTTCCTCCAAGCAGGAACAAAAACTGTGATGTCTTTGTGGCCTCTTTCCAAAAAACCAATCCACTGCTAATTTTATACCTCGGCAAGAGAATACTTCTTTGTTTCCATGGCTGAAAGATTATTTTAGAACACAGAGCACAAGTGAAATTTGTAAAGAGAAATGATCACATAATTATAATAGTTAATAGATTTCTTATTTAAGGTGGAGTTGAATATCTAAAACACCAGGATGACTAGGACTTGAAAATAAACATCTGTGAGAAAAATAAAGAAAACTGGGATGATTATTATATAGAGAATGAAAAAAAGGACAAATTATTAAATGTAAAATAGTAAAGATTAAGACATATGTTCTTTTTGATTAATAAATAAAAAACAAATGAAGTTAACCACAGAAGAATTCCAGGGGCTGGAGCGACAGTACAGCAGGTAATACATTTGTCTTGCAAGTGCCTGACCTGGGTTCAATCCCTGGCACCCAATATGGTTCCCTAAGCATGCCAGAAGTGATCCTTAAGCATAGAGCGAAGAGTAATCCCAGAACTCCTATGATTGTTGAGCATATAGTAAAAGTAGCATAAAATAGTAAAAGTAGCATGTTGTGAAAAAGCAGTTAGTACAATTAATATCGTACTTTGGGTGATGATTTAGTATAACATTTTACCTACAAACTTTGGAGTCATATACATATTGAATGAACAGCTACTTTTCTTTTTAACTAAATTTTTTCACTGAGACACCGTGATTTACAAAGTGATCATAATTAAATTTCAGGCATACTGTGTTCAAGCCTACTACCAGATTAACTTTTACACCACTGTCCCCATCTTCACTCCCTCGCCTCCCTATCCGCCACCCTCAGCCACCAAGCCTGTCTCCTTGACAGGAACATTTTAAAGTTTGCTTGTCTTTTAGATCTCCTGCTTTCAGTGTTGCTGACAGGTTTGGATATATAAATATACTACTCTACACCACCTATATACCCGAGTCACTGGATTCCTGCCTCCTATTATTTTGTTTGGTTCTCCTTCCTTTTTCTTTCCCTCTCTGTCCTTCTGTATATTCTGGGACCAAGGTGTTATCCCTCCTTTAATACCTAGCATTCCCTTATCCAGTTATTCTGTATACCATAGATAAGTGAGATCATCCTGTATTTGTCTGTCTTCTTCTAGCTTACTTCACTTAATATGATTATACAATTATTAGAGATTAAAACACTTAATTAGTATGGGGGCTAGAGTAAAGAGATTAAGGTACTTGCCTCATGCACAGCTACCCTGGCTCAATCCCTGGTGCTCCATAGGACACCTGAGCTCTGCCAGAAGTAGCAACTGAGCAAACAACCAGGAATACGTGCTGAGAGCACCACTGGATGTGCTCTCCTCATTCTCAATGCTCTTACATGATGTTGAAAAGGAAACAAGTCACAAGAAATCTATAGTAATTGTAAATTCACCTGCTATACGAAGATCATGAAAGATCACAAAAGTACTAGAATAAACAAATCTACAATCATACTGACAGAGGCTTTTCGTAGGAAACCAGATCACCAAGCAGTGGGCAGGGGGAGGGAAGATGTAGACTACAAGTGACACAAAAAGTAGTGACGAAGGGTCTTGGGGACTTTGATGGTGGGGTGAAGCTGCAGTTAACTTCATTTATCAAAACTGTGAAAGCTAACTCTCCAACTGAAACCATGTTACCTAAATACAGTAAATAAATAACAGTAAATAACAAGTAAATAAATACAAGTATGTGTTCCAAGAAAGAAAATAAGAGATCCTTTTTCTAACAGTTACAAAAATGAAATAAATCTAAAAAGGAAATACAAAAGCTTTAGAGAGCAAATAGAAACTGTAAGTCTACACTGAAGAATATAAGAGAATACCTACAAGAGAGGAATCATATACCATTTTCATGGGTGATAAGACTCATTGAAGATGGCAGTTCTCTAATTAATCGATGAGAATACTGAAATACCAATATCAATTCTCAAAAATGTTTCTAAATTTTTTTGGTAGAACTTGAGAAGCTCTTTCTAAACGCAAAAAAAAAAAAAAAAAACCAAAAAAAAAAAACCCCCAAACCCCCCAAAGTTTAAATGTCTCATTAATTACCACTTTAATGTTTTACTGGTAGATCAGAGATTTAAAGAATATACACTATGTAACAGAAAAAATCAAGCCTCTTTCTCTCTGTCTCTGTCTGTCTCTCTCTCTCTCTCTCTCTCTCTCTCTCTTTCTCATGCACGCACGCCACACACACACGCACACACTTTGTATAAATGACTAAAGGAAAAGACACTTGGCACATGAAAAATTTTTTTATGTGAAAGTCCAGTAAACAAAATAAAAATGCTAAAGATTAGGAGATAATTTGCAACCAACAGGATAAAATAGGATCAACCAATAGTATAGGTTCATCAAACAAAGTCTGGTACTTAGAATTATAAAGTATTCCTTGAAGCTGGAGAGGTGGTTCAAGGGCTTACCCTATACATGGCAGATGCCAGTTTGGTTTCCAACACTGTATCTACAGTGGTGACCTCTGAGCACCAAGTCAGGAGTAAGCCCTGAGTATAACTGGCATGGCCCCAAGTGCCCCCTTTTCAATAAAAATAAAATACTTCTTACAAAAGAGTAACTAGGCATTACTTTTGTTTTGAGGGAAGGATTTGGGCCACAGGTCACACAGGTGACACTCAGTACTTACTAGTGTTTCTGTGCTCAGGAATCACTCCTGGGTATGCTGGGAGTGAAACCAGGATTGGCAATGTGCAAGGCAAGAGCCTTAACCCCTGTATCACTCATCTGGATTTACTAGTTTTATTTTTCCCAAGGCAAAAGGGAATGACTAGTGCATTACAGAAAACCCAAATGCCCACCAAATGTGTGCGATGTTCAATAGTGAAGAAATGTAAATTAAAGCCAAATGAGACACCACTTCATACCCAGGAGAACGGAAAATATAAAGTCTGCAAACACCAGATGTTGCCAAGGATGTGTGAAAGTAAGAACTCATACATTACAGGTGGGAGTGTAAATTCGTGTAACTATTCTGGTATACAGTAGACTTAAAAAAAGTTGAAGGCATGCTTTCTCTAATACATAGTAAAATTCCATATCCAGGTATAGTAAAACCCCTTAGCAACTTGAGATCAGATTAAATGCAATTAATAGTTGGTTTTCATGCTCACCCAGCCTTGCTCTGACAAGACGGCATCTACTTGTAACCAGTTTTAGAAGAGAGAGGAAAGTCAGTCAAGTAGGGATGTGAGTCTTGAATCTCTAACAAAACTTTCCCAGCTCTAATTTGGCCAAATAAACTAGTGTTAATTAGAAAATTCCTAGAGTGGCTATTGTTATCTTGTAAGTCTCTGTCTACTAGTAGGACCTAGAATCTTCTTAAGTCATATTAAATTCCTGAGCATATCCAAAATGCAGACAGACTTCCACAAACAATGAGAGGTTGTGAAGACAGAACTCATTCAAATCTTACAGAAGCATGCTGAAGTATGTGACTAATAGGTGCTTAAAGGCTGAGTTTCTGATAGGGTAAGTCTGATAAAAAAAAATTATGAAAAGCAGGATGGCAAAGTAACCAATTTACCTACTGGAACCAATTAACCATAAAAAAGTTGTATGATGTAGAATTGTAACCTTAGTCTCTTGCCTTGCACGCCCAAGTCTTTTATTATTATTATTTTTTGCTTTTTGGGTCATACCGGTCAGGGGTGTTACTCCTGGCTCTCCACTCAGGAATTACTCCTGGCGGTGCTCAGGGGACCATATGGGATGCTGGGGATCGAACCCTAGGCCGACATGGGCCGGCTGCGTGCAAGGCAAACGCCCTACCCACTGGGCTATCGCTCCGGCCCCCAAGTCTTTGATTTTGATCATCAGTACTATAGGCTATGCAGAGAATGATCCCCTGGTCACTACAATGAGTGTAGTTCCCAGCATACTACTGTGTACAACTTCTCCCACGCCATCCCAAGCATTACAATTAAAAGCCTGCAAGCACCTCACTGTTTGAAGACCTCCCCTCATCACGGCAACAAAGGGAAGGAAAAACATTTGAATTTTAAAAAAGGGTAGTATGGGACCTGAAAGATAGTACAGCAGTAAAACATTCTATATGCTTTTGGGTCTTTTCTTTTCACTGTCTTCCCGTTCATCATCGATTTGCTCGAGCGGGCACCAGTAACATCTCCCTATGTCCTGTCTCATGCTAGTAGAGCCCAAGGGCATCTGCTTGTTCGAGAACATAAAGAGCCTCAAACCATTTCATCAGGTCATGGGAATGAAATCTATAATTGTTACTGGTATTTGGCATATCAAATACAACATGGGTAGCTTGCCAGGCTCTGCCTTTGGGTCTTAATTTCTTTTTTATTCTAACAATTTAGCAATAAGGATGGTATAGCCCAAGTGAGTATTTCTGCTAGGTGAAATGGTTTGAAGATTTTTGGGTAATCTTTGGGAGATGGTAAGAAACTCTGAAAATCTGCTAAAAAATATCTTCATCTAGTTAGGCACAATGGATTTGGGGTCATAGGAAAATTATTTTCCTTTTGTTTTCAGTCTTTTTCTAAAAAGGCATACACACATATACATAAGTATTGGGGATAGGTATACTTTTAAAATCCTGGTTTGCAATAGCCATAGGGAATCTATTTGAAGAATACAAATTATTCAGAAGGACTTTCAGAAAAATCTTATTTAAAAATAAAAGGATGATTTAGAGCCTAGAATTGGGGGCAAAGGCTCTTGCCCAGAACATGCAGGATATGCATTCAGACTGTTCAATCCTAATAGCTGATCAATCCCCATGAGAAAGGACCCAGATGACAGCTCAATGGCTTAGAAGTACCAAGACCAAGTATAAAATTCTGAGCAAAATCCTCAGTGCCTTACATCCAATGAAGCAATCCTGACAACCAGCACCCAAAGGGAGAGCCTCTTCAGCAAGTAGTGTGGGAAAACTGGACAGCTACATGCAAAAAAAAAATTAACTTAGGTCTTTCTAATGTCATCTCTAAGTCAGATCAAAATAGATTAAAAACCTTAATATTAAACCTGAATCAGTTAGATACATGGAAGAAAATGTAGGCAAAACCCTCTAGGACACTGAAGCTAAAGGCATCGTTAGAGATGAAACACCTTTGACCAAGCAAGACGATGCAAAGATAAACAAATGGGACTACATTAAACTAAGAAACTTCCGTATCTCAACAGAAAAGACCAAGATACAGTCAGTCCATGGAATGGGAAAAATTATTTACTGAATACCCATTGGATAAGGGGCTAATATCCAAGATATATAAGGTACTATTAGAACTTTACAAGAAAAAAAACAATCCAACCCCATCAAGAAAGAAATAAGGAGAAACTTCCTTAAAGAAGAAATGCAGGACCCGCCCAGGAGCCGCCCGGGAACCAGTATGCAGAGCTGCGCAAGCGGCTGGGGAGACTGGAGCCCGGCTCGCGCCGAGCCCAGCTGACGATGGGATCCCGAGGAGGGCAGATGGGTTTTGGGTGTTGGCCCATCGCCTCTGGGGGTCCCGGAAGCAGCCGGATGAAACTCGCCCATCACACTAGCCACCATCTTCGCTGTCCAGACGCTGAGAAAATGCCCCACGACCAGATCAACAGAGCAAGACCAGTTCGAGCCCAGGTAGGCGGCTCCCCAGAAGCGGGAATCACTGGGAATTCGCCAGATGGAGTCAGGGTTAAGCTCACCCCCCCCTCCATTTTGTCGAGTCTGGTGGACCCGCCCAGGAGCCGCCCGGGAACCAGTATGCAGAGCTGTGCAAGCGGCTGGGGAGACTGGAGCCCGGCTCGCGCCGAGCCCAGCTGACAATGGGATCCTGAGGAGGGCAGATGGGTTTTGGGTGTTGGCCCATCGCCTCTGGGGGTCCCGGAAGCAGCCGGATGAAACTCGCCCATCACACTAGCCACCATCTTCGCTGTCCGGACCCTGAGAAACTGCCTCATGACCAGATCAACAGAGCAAGACCAGTTCGAGCCCAGGTCACGCCGGTCGCAAGCGGCCGCGCGATCCACTAAAATAGTGAAACAGTAATGTCTTTTAATGCACTGTATTCCACGAAGAGCAGGAAAGTTTATCGGGAAGGAGATATAAAGACGAAAAGAAATGACATACAGAATCTGCCAAGTAGTTGAGGTGCGGGAGGGGGGAGGGAGGTGGGGACATTGGTGATGGTAGATGGGTTTGGGTGGAGGGGATGGGTGTTGGAACACTGTAGATCCAAAACTCCACATGAGCATCTTTCAATTGTATGTCTAAAATGGTGTAATAATATTTGGGGGAAAATAATAAAATTAAATTAAAAAAAAAAAAGAAATGCAAACGGCCAAAGGCACATGAAAAATTGCTTTATATCGTTAATTATAAGGGAGATGCAAATCAAAACAATGGTGAGATATCATCTCACACCACAGAGACAGGTACTCATCAAAAAAGACAAGAACAACCAATACTGGTGTGGATGGGGGAAAAGAGGACTTTCATTTATTGTTGGAGACAATAAATGGTCCATACTTTTTGAAAATTATGGGCATTTTAAAAAACTAGAAATTGAGTTTCCATATGACCCAGCAATACCACTTCTAGGAATATATCTTGGGGCACAAAAACAGCAGAAATGCCATCTGTACTTACATGTTCATTGCTTCACTATTCACAGTAGCCAGAATCTGAAAACAGCTCGAGTGTCTAAGAACAGATGACTGGATAAAGAAACTATGGTATATCTACACAATAGAATACTACTCAGCTATAGGAATAATGAAGTCATAAATTTGCTTATAAATGGATGGACATGGAGAGTATCATGCTGAGTGAAAAGAGTCAGGAGAATGATTGTACTTATTTGTTGGACATAAAAAATAAGAGACGAGTACCCAAAGAGAGTAGAAACATGGGCCAGGAGGATTAGATCATGGTTGGAAGCCTGCCTCAGGTGCTGGGAGAGAAGCTGCAGTTGGGATAGAGAAGGAACCACTACGGCAGTGATAGTTGGAAATGATCACACTGGGTAAGAAGTGCGTGCTGAAAGTAGGTAAAGGAACAAGCTTGATAACCTCTCAGTATCTGTATTGTAAACCATAATGCCCAAAAGGGAGGGGAGGGGAGGAGAGGGGCAGCCTGGGGGTTGGGGTGACTGGAGGGATGCTGGGGACATTGGTGGTGGGAAATGTACACTGCTGAAAGGATTAGTGCTGGAACATTTTATGACTGAAACTTGGTGATGAACAGCTTTGTAATGATGTATCTCATGGTGACTCAATTTAAAAAAAAAGGGAGAAAAAAAAGACTTATGGGTCTCAGGATATGAGATGAAAGAACAGATTACTAAAAGATCACATTAATAACCAGAGAAATTGCTTAGGATGTGCAAGGCACAAGTTTGTTCCCCGGTATCACCCCTGACCAGTCATGTGTGATCCTGCTGCCACCTGACCACCCCACTGGGTGAGCAGAATGAGGTCCTAGACCCAGCGGGCTCCACTGGTGGTAGGTCCCTTAAAAACAAGGAAGAAACTTAAAGTGCCTTTCCTTTTGAATTTTTTTTTTTTTTTGGCAGGTGGTGGTGGTGGTGGTGGTGGTGGTGGTGGTGGTGGTGGTGGTGGTGGTGGTGGTGGTGGTGGTGGTGGTGGTGGTGGTGGTGGTGTGTGTGTGTGTGTGTGTGTGTGTGTGTGTGTGTGTCTACATATGGCTGTGCTCAGGGTTTAGTGGTGTGTGTGTGTGTGTGTGTGTGTGTGTGTCTTCCACATGGCTGTGCTCAGGGTTTATTCCTGCTTCTGTGCTCAGGGATAACTCCTGGCAGGGTATTAGAGACCACATGAGGTGCTGTGGCTAGAACCTGGGTCAGTTGCTCGCAAGGCAAGCATCTTGCCCACTGTTTTTGTCTCTCTAGTTCTCCTACTCCTTTTTATCTTTGTTTAATATGGGACCTAGAAGCCAGAGACACTGACTTTATGGATATTTTAGTGGTTTCCAATGACATAGGGAATACTCTCTTAGAAGAGGTACAACTGTCAGCTTTATTTATATATTGTAACTCTGGATTTAACACACAAAAAGTTAGCCAAGAAGACAGAAACGATTAAGAGGGAATTAATAGCTTGAGAATTTGGAGAAGAAATTGTCCTAGAATTAAGGCACTGGCTTCGCTAATGGGTACTTTGACAACCTATAAGAAAAAAGAAATTGAACAGACCAAGCCACTACCCTTCACTGAAACAAGACTGAAACTGAAATGCTCCCCATACCAACTTTTTATCAGTGTGAAAAAATCAGCCCATATGAAGCTTCAGGTCTGCTGGTTGGAAGAGTGCACACGTCCTTTCCTCCAGCAGATATTGCCAGTCTTGGTGCGCTAGAAGCATCTACAAAAGATGAGCCAAGAGACTAACATGTTTTCTGTTTACTGTCCAGTCATAAGGATATACTGGCTCATGGGATAAGGACTCTGCATGATTCTGTGCAGCAGGTAGAACCAAAAGATAATCTCAAGGAGTTATGAGAGCTTCAGGAAGCCCCTCAAATATAGGCTGCTTCTCATCCTTGGACCCTTAAGGTACTATTAAATGTTTGAAATCTCTCTGCAGATTTTCGCTGCTGTATGAAAACCACCAATTCCCCCCTACCTTGAACTGATTTTCATTGGTCATTAGGCATTTTCTAAATCAATAGGGATGGATTAGAGTAGTCTGGATAGCTTTTTTGGGCATTATTTAACAGCAGTGTAATTTTCTAAGAGTGCTTATGTGGGGGGAAACAGAAAGGTAAAGAGTATAAAATAAATTAAAATGCCAGTACTATTTCTCTGGCCCTTTATTGCATATAAGTTTGATAAACTGTTGAAGGACCAAAAATGAAACTCAAACGAACTTTTTAGTTACTTTTTGTAACCTAAATTATATTTCTCAACCAGGAACACTGACTTCTTGTGGGCCCCGATGATATGTTCCAAGTGGATCACAGGTGAAAATCATGTGAGGGCAAGAGACTAAGGGTTCTGCTGGTAAGATGGGGCAAAGGAAGGAAACACGGTCAGAAGGGGGTCATGGAAAAAGGTTGAGAAGCACAGGTCTAAATCAAACACCTGGACTAGGATTTCAGGATGATTTTTTTTTTTAACTCTAAGTCAGTACTGGACTTAAATGGCTAGTACTTAAGTTGGTTGGTAGCAACCAACCAACAAGGCAGCAAAACAACCAAATGCAAATTTTAGAGACCTATAGATGACTTTCAACATAAACTTTACATAGAAGGAGTTCTCAAGTTCATAAAACTTCACAAACTAGATTTAGATATCAGACGCATGAAAGGATTTGATTTTTAGAGACTCAGAAGAGGCCAGAGTGATAGTACAGCACTCTCCTTGGATGCAGTAGACCAGGGTTCAGTCTCTGGTGTCCCATTCCATATGGTGTGTGCCCCCTACCCCAATTCCCTCAGCACCGTTACTCCTGAGTGCAAAGCCAGGAGTAACCCCTGAGCACCATAGGGTGTGGCCCCCAAATAAACAAACAAGCAAAAAAAAAAAACCCTAATCAGATGCTTAAATCCCTGTTTATATAGACCACTAAAATTTGCTTGTATAGTATGGCTTTGCTTACTGTACTCACAACAGATATTTCCTGTTTATACTTAACTTAAATCTCTTTCGATTTCTATTTGATCTTTAAGTAAATTACTTAACTCACCTGGGATACTTTGTTCCTAGAATTATACTACCAGCCCCCTTTTGAGGTGGGGTTGGGGGTATAGTTAATTGAATGGATGCTTAATATTTTTGGTTTGACATGATTGTTAGCCAAAAGTACTATTTTTAGTGAATCTTTTTCTCTACGATTTGTTTACAATTTAATCATTGCATATATTTCAGATGCAAGTTGAACTTCTTTTCTCTATATTATTACTCAAGTCTTTATATTTCTTTAGATAAATCTTAATTTATTTTGTGCTACACCTAGTGGTGCTCATGGTATCATGCTGGTCAAGAGATCAAATCCAAGGCTCCCAGTTCAGTGCATTCACTCCATCTCTTTATCTTCCAACTCTTAAAGTGATTATTCTTAAAGGTAAATTGAATATGTCATTCTTGCCTGGCTTAAATTATTTTGGTAATCCCCTATCAATAAGAGACAATACAGCTTTCTATTGGCCAAAAGTTCACCTGAAATTATTAGCAAAGAAAATATGTATCCTAAATACATCTCATAAAACCAAGCTCCATTTACTAGTCTGGAGATTTTATCTAAACTTGGAAATTTTATTTACTGAACAAGAGTACTTGAAATGATGGGGTGCAGGGCAGGAAAGGGTGGGGGCAGGGAGGGAGGAGGATTTCTAATTGTTTACACCAAAAAAGAGAGGGTGTATCTGTTACAACAGAATTTGTGCAACAGCATGACAGAGCAAGTGATAAAGGTTTGGGGAGGGTAGGGAAAGATGTCCAAAGTGCTGGAGTACATGCTTTGCATATGGGAGCCCCAAATTCAATCTTCAGTGCTGCCTGATCCCCAGCTACAACTGGGGGGCAATCCCTAGCAAAGTCAAGATTAAGTATCACTTAATCTGAGTATCACTGGGTTTGGCCCCAAAAATCAGCTCTCAGGCCTCTTCTTCCCCATCCCCTATGCCCTCCACAAACATACAAAGACTAAAGGAAGTTTTCTTGTTTACACTTTTAAGTTTTACTGTAGTCAGCTAACTAGGTCCTAGAAGTTTTGAGAAATCAAGGACTTTTAGGAATCCAATAGTTCTAACAGCCAACCAGTCATACTCCCATGCTTGATGGCTCATAAGACCTTACTTTATTAGTGGTATGACAATTCAAGTGAACCACCAACCAAAGGGAAATGAAAAGAGCACTGGATTTGATTAAGAAAATAGGATTTTGGGGCCGGAGCGATAGTACAGTGGTCAGGGTATTTGCCTTGCATGCGGCTGACCCAGGTTCGATCCCTGGCATCCCATATAGTCCCCTGAGCACTGCCAGGAGTAATTCCTGAGCGAAGAGCCAGGAGTAACCCCTGAGTGACACAGGGTGTGACCCCCAAAAAAGAAAAAAATTTAAGCTACTGGATACCTGTGGATAAACTAATTCTGTACTCCTTATTGAATTACTTCAAATTTAATGGAATCACAGATTTTTGAGAATTGCAAAGATGAAATGAAAACCACAGCATTATAAGAAACATTTTCAGAAAAAGAATGACGTCTTTATTTCTGAGCCTGTATCTGTAGCATGTATTTCATAATATATCTGTATTATTAAGTGCCCAATTGAAGAGACCTATTTGCTTAATGAACATTTGATAAATTACTGAGCCTTTTTTTTTTTTTTTTGCTTTTTGGGTCACACCTGGCAACACTCAGGGGTTACTCCTGGCGGTGCTCAGGGGACCATATGAGATGCCGGGATTGAACCCAGGCGGTGTGGGCGGGCTGCGTGCAAGGCAAACACCCTACCAGCTGGGCTATCGCTCCGGCCCTACTGAGCCTTTTTAAAAAATAAAATTAATTGCATTTTTTTGGTCAGGATTTTTTAGTCTAGCTTCATAAAGTATAGTTTAATAATTCAGAATCTGTTTTGGAGTGTCTAAAATTTAATACACAGAAGTTTAGGGCTTCCTCTAAATTTAGTGTGCTCCCCCTATTGTTCCATACTTTGGTCTTTGTTCCTACACTCAACTAACAGTGAAATACCTCCATAAATCAGACTTTCAGGTTTTGTCAGTTTCTGTTGAATAACTCTACTTAACAAGTGTGCTCAGAGTTCTGTCAGCTTAGCATATTAAAATAGGTTACTTCATAGGGGATTACAGCAGATAGGGTGTTTGCCTTGCATGCAGTCTACCTGGGTTTGATCCCTGGCACCATATATGGGTCCCATGAGCCCCACCAGGAGTGAAACCTGAGTGCAGCTGGCTGTGTCCCCAAATCAAAATAAATGATTTTGGAAGGGTGGAAGGGATTTGAGCTGGAGTCAGCTGTGTGCAAACTGAGCCCCTGAACCCCAGTACTGTTTCTTCAGATCCTCCTTCCATCTTCTTTTGAAAGAAATGTTTTAGTATAAATCATCATTATAAACTATTGCTGTTAGAACTGAAATGAAAATCAAAAAATACACCTATAACTCATAAGAATAAGATGGATGGCCAGATTGCTATCTATTAAATAAGGAATAAATGGGATAACTTAAGTTTTTATTATCTTAGTTACTATCCTCTGGCTCTTTAATGTACTAATAACTACAATTTACAGATCATCTATTATATACAAGACATTTGATAATAATTAGCTCTAATTCTAGTAATAAGCCTACAAGAAAAAGAATTTCCCTTATTGTAACTTTGAGACTTAAGTTGGTGAGTTTAAACAATTTATTCATGATCATAAAATAATATGTAGGATAGAAACATTTAAAATGTCTATTTGGTAATTTTAATAAAAATGTCTTTGCTTTCCTTTTTAATTTACATCTAAACAATCAGCTGTAGCAGTTCCATAGACAACATTTAAGTGAAACTAAGATTTATTCATCTTACATTGGGAATATGTGAGAGATTAGAGAAGAAATAAAATAGTATTCTGTTCTTAACTTATCCTTCATATTTACATTTGCTTAAATTTATCATAAGTAGGACATTAATTTCAGAAATTAAAACATGTTTAGGTAATATAAAATGAGGGTAAGCGCATTTTTCTTAAATTAGCATTTTAGATCTGAAGCAGATGTGTAATTTTAAATAATTTTTTATTTAGATCTTTAAATAGAATATAAAAATTTATTATGAATTTTCATGAGTTTTAGCATTTTTAAAGTAATGGATATGGTACAATATTTTATTGTGGTTGACAGACAAATGCCACTAAAATTTTTTCCTGTCAACTTGTTCTCTCCTGAAATGCCTGAAGCACTTTAGTTTAAAAAGTCAGTTTAAAATACATGGTGGAGAGAAGAAAATACTTTGCATCATCTCATATTAATTTTCATAATTATGTTAGATTTTTGAAATGCATTATTTATGCTATCTATTATTATTTTAAAGTTTTCCTGTGGGTAATTCTCAACACCTGGGTAAAGTAGTCTAGAGGTTTGGCTATTCAAGTACTTTCCATTTTTATTATGGAAGACTAGACTTCAAGCCACATGAATGGATGTGAGGTTGACCTCACTTGCTATTTCTCTACTGACACCCATCTTAAAAATTCTTTCTGAGGAGTTGCAGTTTTATACGTTGCATGCTGTTTTCCCCCCCCTCAATGACTGTTTCTGTACATTAAAAAAATGTATTTCTGATGCCAAATTCTCCATGTGTGCTTTCTTTTCTCCATCATTCTGCTACAAAAAATTAAAACCTACTATTGCTTTTCTCTGCTGTAGAAACTTTTCTGTCCTTTCAGTTTATGTAGTTTCATTCTTAAAAACAAAATTAAACAAAGTAAGTTCTTTCTCTAACTCTTTTTCCTCCTGTTTTTTTCTGTTTTTTTTTTTCCTGTCAAATCTCTGGAACAGTCAAGCTCTCTTCCTTCATTTTTAATGTTATGCAACTGGGTTTCTATCTTTAATACCATCTGGCATTCTTGAAGATATGACTTCCTGGCTGTCAGGTTGTCTGATCTCTTTTCAGTAAAATCAACAAAGAATTTTCTCCTCAAAACCTCTGAGTTTGATGGCTCTTCTCTCACTTGGATTGCACAACACTATACTTCTAATACTAATGTTTTCCACATCACTCTTTCCCTGAATCTAAATATCTTCTGACTTGTTTATATCAACACATTGCATGCTGAATGATTCTCTACAAGATCATGAATTAGGAATATCTTTACATTTAAAAACAATGCGGTTATTTGGGCACCCCAAGAGAAGAACTCTGGAAGATGAATTTTTTTAAAAGTTCATCTTCAAAAAAAAAAAAGTTCATCTTCCAGCTCTGATGATTTGGGTATATAGTAGTTGTAGTTAGAGATATTTGTAGGTATTCCTTCATGACATTTTACTTTCCCTTACTACTCTCTCTCAGCAAGTTAATGGCCTTACACACCCAGATATGCTCAGATTACTCCTGGCTCTGTACTCAGAATTAATCCTGGTGGTGCTCGGGGAACCATATGGATGCTGGGGGATTGAACCCAAGTTGGCTGCTTGCAAGGCTAATGCCCTCCACTGTATAATCACTCCAGCCTAAGAGCCAAGCTTCAATGATCTAGTTTGGCTGTCGGGGCCTTTTACGGTTTGAAATTTTTAATTTTTTTATCTTTGAATGAAGAATGTGGACAGTTGTCAGACATATTTGGGTCTCAATTATGTTTTGCTTTGAGCTTCAGTTAATTTAAATCCTGTCTCATTTGCTCATAAATGATAAAGATAATACCAGGTTAATTTAAAAAGGTTGAGGATTACAAATTGGCCTATTCATAATCCATGAAGTACTTCTGCCCTTTACTAAAAACAGTGGTTCTCCAATTTCAACATGCATTATCAGATACTATTATGAAAGATGTTTTGGGCTACACCTTTATCTGGAAATTTTCCTACTTACCTCATTGCCACATTGCTGCCGTCAATAACTATTGGCCTTAGATTTTCCCCCATCATCTGAAATAATCTCTTGCATTGGAGATTCAGACCTCTGAGATTCCAGGGAAGAAGTTTCCCGCATTATATTATTAACTGTACTAACTGTTTGTTCAGCCTCACTTTTATTTCCAAGTTTAACAAGTTCTCCCAAAATATCATTGATTAAAGCATCAGTACCAAGTTTGTTTAACACAAGCTGAACCTGTTCTTCAGAATATCCTAATTTAAGTGCAAATTCCAGTTTTGTTTGGTATTCTCTCACAACATCAGGGGTTTCTTCACTTCCTTAGACGAGGTCTGGGACTCTTCAGGTTTAAAGTCTTGCAAAATTTCATTACGTTTGAGTATGTGAGGCTCTAAACAGGGAGACCTACATAGTTGTCTGTGAGTCTTGGTTAATAAGCATGGCTCTGCTGAAACAGTGTTCAACTGTTCTGACTCATTATCAGAATTTGTGCTTTCTTCAGAGTCACCAGAGCTGGCATTTTCTTCAGATACCTCTTTTACTTCTTTCCCAGAATGAACTTTATCCATTGTTGGCTTTTCTACCATTGACCACGGTACAGATGTACTTAAATGTGGGTCAGTGCTCTCCACATAAAGGTGGTCTAGGTCATGCCCCAGATGATCCTTCAAGCCCATGAAGCTGTCACGTGTACTTGACTCCACTTTGCTGTTTTTCTGTATTCCTGAATGCAAAGCACTCCGTATTCCTAGAGAAAAATAGAAAATATTTAAAATTTTATCATTCCTGTTTCATTTCTGGTTTAGTAAAGGGAAGAGAATGACCAATTACTGAGTACCTACTTTATTTTGTTATAACATCCTTGCAATATAGGATTATGCCGTATTTCCAATGCATATGAACAATATGCATTGGAAAGGCCATGTTCCTTGAAGGTAAAGGTTCATTTTATTTGAGTAAAATAGAAGTTGTGGAACTGGATTTTGTAAACAGTTGTGTCTGACTTCAAAACATACGCTCTACCACTATTAAGAATGTGTTTCTACATCACTAACAGAGCAGTTAGAAGAAAAGATAAACATATGGGACTACATGAAACTAAAAAGCTTTTGCACCTCAAAAGAAACAGTGACTAAGATAAAAGGCAGTCCACAGAATGGGAAAGAATAATCACCTAATACCAATCTGATTAGGGGTAATATCTAGGATATATCAGGCACTTGTAGAACTTTACAAGAAGAAAACAAACAACCCCATCAAAAAATGGGGAGAAGAAATGAACAGAAACTTCAGCAAGGAAGAAATTCGAATGGCCAAAAAACATATGAAAAAATGCTCTCATCACTAATTATCAGAGATGCAAATCAAAACAACAATGAGATATCATTTTACACCACAGAGACTGGCACATATTCAAAAGAGCAAGAACAACAAGTGCTGGCTTGGATATGGGGGAAAGGGGACACTCATCCATTGTTGGTGGGAATGCCGGCTGGTACAGCCTTTCTGGAAAACAATATGGACATTCCTCCAAAGACTAGAAATTGAACTCCCATTTGACCCAGCCATACCACTCCTGGGAATCTACTCTGGGAAGCCAAAAAATACGCAGCGGAAACACCATCCCTACTTTTATGTTCATAGCAGCATTATTCACAATAGCCAGAATCTGGAAACAACCAGAGTGCACTAGAATCGATGACTAGATAAAGAAGCTTTGGTATATCTACACAATGGAATACTATGCAGATGTTAGGAAAAATGAAGTTATAAAATTTGATTATAAATGGATGGACATGGAGAAGATTATGTTGAGTGAAATTAGCCAGAAGGAGAGAGACAGATACAGAATGACTGCATTTATTTGCATGACATAAATATATGTGTATATTATGATACCAATATCCAAGATCAAGTGAAACATGTATCAGGAGGCCTTGTCAAAGGTGGAAATTATCACAAACATGTGGGAGTCAGAGGCTAGGTAAAACAGAAAATGGAACAGTGTGCTAACAATTGTTGAGGGTACTAATACCAACCTAGAACTGAGCATTAAATACTGGCAAAAGGATACACATGACAACCCTTTAATGTATGTTCCCTAATCCATAGTCTGGAAGGGAAGGAAAAGAGAAAGAGAGATGGAAAGAAATAAAGAACCTGCCATGGAGGAGGGCTGGGGAAGGGGGAAGGGAACCGGGGACGTTGGTGGTGGGAGATGGGTGCTGGAACACTGTATGACCAAAACCCAAATATGAACTTTTTAATTGTATATCTTTGTAATTGTATATCCCACTGTGGTATACTAAAATACTTAAAAAAAGAGTGTATTTCTAGAGTGAAACAAAGAACATTATCAAAGTCATTTTTTCCATATGCTGTGATCAGTTAATGTTCATTTCTCTGAAAGAATTCATATACATTCTTGAAAATTAAAGAGCCATGTGGAAAATGGAAAACATGTGACATAATTGAAAATTTATCACTGATTTGAATCAAACTTAACAATCTAAATCAAGGGAGTTTCAAAATAATTTAGATACTATGATGAGAGCACTATTCTATAAGAACAAGGAATTAAATAGTTGCAAAGTAAATTATATTCCATGTATGAGAATTACTTTGTCCTTCTGTTTTATGAAGATAAAACATTATAACAACATAATTTTCAACATTAAACTATTCATATTATGGGTCAGGGTCACCACACCACCTATTTTAGCTGGGGGCAGCGGGAAAAGGGGGAATTATTCTTTTATTTTTTGGACATTTACAGAAAATGGATAAATATTTCACACAAGTAACAAAAAAAAATACCGAATCTAATCTTATTATGACAAAATATATTCCAGGAAGTCATCTTTTGTCCTAAAGGAATGCTTTAACTATTTAAAATACTTTAATTTTTACTATTTTCCTGGAAGTCTACTGAGAAAACTTGTTATTTCTCTACCAGAATAGGTTAGCAAAAGAAATTTTCATCTTGTGCTTCATTGCAAATGTTGTATGCACATCAGTAGTTTACTTTCTAAAGCAATTCCAGAGTTCTATCCATAGAAAGCATTACTGAGTTAGTGGAAGTTGAATTTTAAGACTGTCATAAAATATTTAGTTAAATACTCTAAAAAGGAAAATTGGGTAAACATTTTATTCTAAAGCTCTTCAGCATCTTATTTACATTAAAAGAAGCTGTTATACTAATGTTAAGAGATAATGATAAGTGATTTCCTAAGTCACGTATATGAATGCATACCTGGTGAGCTTATTATCGAACAAAATATTTCTAAAAATGAAATCATTATATTAACACTATATAGTGTTATATAGTGTAAATAAATATCAGGAAAGAGAACGTGGACTCTTTTTTATTTTCTTTTTGGGTCACACCTGGCAATGCTCAGGGGTTTCTCCTGGCTCTGCACTCAGGAACCACTCCTGGTGGAGCTCGGGTACCATATGGGATGCCGGGATCATACCGGGCGGCATGGGCCAGCCGCGTGCAAGGCAAATGCCCTACCCGCTGGGCTATCGTTCCGGCCCCAAGAACGTGGACTCTTTACCTTGGTAATGAGCCACTTTCCAGTGGGTAGGATGTTTGATGTGCACGTAGCTGACCCAAGTTCAGACCCTGGCACCACAGATGGTTCTCCTAAGCCCCACCACGAGTGATACCTGTATGTAGAGTCAGAAGTAACTCCTGGCTGTGCTAACAGCTGGGTGTGGTCCCAGAATAGAACACAACTTCTTCAGTGTAGAATCCTTACACACTTCTACAGGAGTTTTTATTTTCTCCGTGAGAAGACAACTTTAATATTCCCATTCTAATATAGCATTTGGGAGTTTCAAAAGAAGCATCAAACTCTCCTTGTTCCCGTTCATACAACTGATAAAAAGAAATACTCCATAGGAAAGCTCTCTACATATCTACTCATCATGGAGTGGCTTCCATTTCTGTTTTTTTTTTCTAATATTATGAGCCCAATTATGTAGAATTTAAACATTTTTTAAAGCAAATCTGTACACTCAAGTGATTTATTAAGTACTATAATATACTGACATTATAATGCAAGTAACAAATCACAACAGCATCCAATAAAGGGATACAGTTAAAGAAAAACCAGCGCTGTGGCCTTCCTAGAGCGTCCGAAAATGTCTTAAATAAGGAAAACCTATTGGAAGCTGGGCTGCCTGGCAACCAGAAGCTGGTTGCTAAGCTGCACTCTTTTAACATGCCATCATGAATGCTAGCACAGTGAAAGAATAATTTGGTATGAACAAAAGCCTATAAAAGAGACTGGGACTTAAGTGTGTCTGGTTTACCCTCTGAGAACAAAGCAGCTGCCAAACCAATCTGGAAACTCCGACATCATTGTTCTGTAAACCCCACAATCTGCCCTGACTGCGGAAATATATTTAATAGGCAACATTTTTTGATCTTCTCTGAAAAATTTGGATTTTGCTTAAGTGCTGTTTTGAGATATTGAAGACAATGATTCACTGACCAAGTCCTTGAACTGAACTAGCAAATTCCACCTTAATACAAAAATATAATTTTTCCTTTTGAACTATTTCAGAAATAAGCACTTTATGAAAATGAATACTTTATGAAAAAATACAATCAACAGGGAACATTAACATTAAATGTTTCATTTAAAGAAGTGAAATTTTTCCTAACTTAAACATTGTTTGAAGAAAAACTCATAGTGTAGTTTTCAAACTAAAAACTATTCACACTAAAGAACACTTTCAATTAAAAGTGTCAATGACACTACATAAACCTACTCCATTTAATTTTATTATATGACTATAATAGGGAAAATAACATCAGATGTATATTTTATTTAGTATTAAAGCAGATAAAAATCATTTGTATACAAATGTATTTCATGAATAACACACACCTTTAATTTTGGATAATTTATATAATATATACACTAAGAGTTGGGCTAATATGATTTTAAAGCTAAGGATAAATGTAACCTTGACCTATCTACTCTACTCTTAACAAAGCTGATATTAAATTTTGTTAGAAAAAATTCTTTTAAAAGTTTCTGGTTAAATGATTCCACACTTGACAGTTCTGTTAATTTTCCAGATTTTATTGGTTAACTCAGATAAAGTTATCCAGTGACTTGTCTAAACCAGCATTTAAATTTCAAATTCTTGTAAATCAATAGATTGAAAAGGAAACAGTACAAATAAAGGCAAATAAGTTCAATTAATTGGCCTGAAGGCTGTGCATTTATTCTCTATACATACAAATTTGAAATAACCGTCTTTACTAATTCGGATGGTAAAGATTTCAGTTTATTACTTTAATCTCCAATACTTTTCTTACCCAATAGGTAATTGCCTTGACCTATTATGACACTTAAACATTTTTTTACACTATCTTGAAATATTTCAGTGAAAAAGTAAATACTAGTTTTAAGATTAAAAACAAAACAAATCCCTTATGTATGGAATTACTGTTTAGAGATTTCAAGACAAAGAATAACACATGATGTGCCTTAGAATGTTGATATTTTGAAAAACAAAAGATAGTAAAGACGTTTCATCTTAAAACTTGTTTTTACATGGAAGTAAATCTTAATTTCTAAACTACTAGAATCTACATTTATTCAAATGCATACATATAAGTCATCTTTAAATAAGACAACTATTAACTAACAATGATAATTTTCTGTTTATGAAGAAACCGCAGAAGCAAATATTCATAAAGTAGGTCAGAGTTTATACTCATAACATCAAAAAACTCTAAGAAATATAGTTTTAACTTTAAAACTTATATCAGGGACATATCGTGACTGACTTTTGTATACTAACGAACACAGAAGATATCAGGCAAAATTATAATAGTTTGAAAACAACTTTCTACACTATGATTTTCTCCAGCAGGGCAACTGGACACTCAATGTTTTTTCTTACTAAAGACCCAATAAGTTAAATTTTATACTATTTATTGAAATGAACAAAAAATTCTATCGTAATTTTATAGATGAAGATGAAATTTAAATGATTTAATTACCGAAAAGAAACTTTAGAGGTCTTATGGTATAATGGCTACTTACTAGACATCTGCAGTATACAAATAGACTTCATTCATAAAGTGAACATTTTTTCTGAAAGTTCTTAATAGATGACTTGGAAAATCCTTTATCTCTAGATGGTCAAAATGAATTATATTTTGACATAACAATTTCTCATATAATTAGAGTACCAGGTCATAAAAATGTTGAATCATTGTTTATAATATAAAGTTGCAGTGCTATAAACTAGGGTTTTATTTCCTTTCCAAATGTTAATACTATGAAAACAATGAAAACATAATGAATATGTAATAAATAGCTACTGCTGTAGTCTCTGTATTTAATTACCATTGTATTTCAGTGAGTGCTGTTGTCTGTATCTCTCTAGCTAACAAAGGAAGGATGTCCCTTTGAACAGATTGGTTAATGCTCTGGGGCAACAGATGTCTACTGGAACTGCAGGCGACCAGCAACTGGTGGCCTGCCCATCTTCTGAAAACTTGCAATAGACTTATGCATATGTTCACACAATAGGGCATGTGGTAGAAACGAAAACCTCTTTTTAACCCTTTATGTTCTTTATTTTCCCTCCTAACTGATAGATGAAAGTCTTTGTCTTCACCTCCCTTTCTCATTACAGAACTCTTGAAAGCAATAATTTTTGGAATGACAGATTTAATCTAATATCTGAAACTAATATATGAAAGAAAAGGTGGGAAAGAATTAGAAACTGTGTATGAGCATTTAAAATTGCTAACAAATCAATCATATGCTTAATCATTATTTAAGAACAAGCTTTTGAAATCATCAATCTATATATCTATCCCTTCTACCCCGCCTGAAGTTAGATTTTCTAAGATAGTAGAAAACTATCTGACCGTATTATTACTTTACAGTACTGAACAGTGACATCTAAGAACAAGAATTTGACAAGATGAAATCTTATTGTTTATTAAAATATCATAACGTTCTAACTTATTTTTAAGTACTAAAGACTGTCTACCATCCCTAATGCTTTGCAAATGTCCATGAAGCTCTAATTAGTAACTCCAGAATACAAAAATGTAAAAATCTGTCTCACAGACATATTTTACAAGAAAAATTAAATTTTCTTTCATTTTGGCCATGCAATAATTTATAGTCTCAATTTAGGTGTTTATTTTCTTTATAGAGTTCAAATTAATGCTATATATTTAGGCAAAGCCTAACTTTCCAAGGCATTAAGTAGCACAGATACTCACGTTAGCAGGAAAATACAAAGACATTGGTTTCTGTAGCAGCTTCAGCAGTAACTCCTTAACACAATTTTAGCTGCAGACTTCCAGGCGGGCAAGAAGAACAATGAATGCTTGAACAGATGGAATGGCAGTGTCTTTGCTTAACCTATTACTGAGTGGAGTAACAGCCAATCATAGGCCAGAAAGCTCACAATTAGTTGGTCAGGCAGATGCAAGCCAACCTCAGCACCCTGCGTCAGGTTCCTAGGGTTTCTAAGATAAGCAAGTTGATGTCATTCTCTGGGTCTGCCCGGGGCAGCATGTGTATTAACAAGGGGTGTGCAGCAACAATAGGCCATACAAAACTGACTAGTAGGCAGCTGCTGTATGAGAGCAGAGTCATTAGGGGAGCAGGCTGCCAACCAGAAACACCTGGCTTTGGCAGACTTCAGCTTTTCCTCCTTGTTTTTCATGCATGGAACAAAGACACCAATTATATCTTAAAATGGTAAAAGTTGCATGTTTCCAAAAAGTTGAGACTTCAATGTATTAGCTTTTTGGTTTTAGGAAATGAAATGAGGTATGTCTAAGTAATAATTAACTACTACAGCATTCCATTTTCTTTAATAAATGAGTTATTGGTAAAATGAGACAAACTTATAGTGAAACTATTCCTCGTGGAAATATTGGGAAATTGAAATTATATTAAGGTATCAGTTACTTTGCTACAAGAGAATTAAAATTTAAAATGTGCTGAAATTAAAACAACAAAAATGAGACTTAAGATCTTGCAATTCTTCATAAAAGTACTTTTAGGAATATGTAGTAAAACGAGACAAATCATAAAACAAGTCCAACATGAGTCATCTAAGCTGTACATGTAGATAAAACTATTTAACTTCATCCAAAAATCACCATAGTAATGTGTCTAAAATAGTTCAAAAACAGCAGTGTAAAATTCTCTCAAAAGATACTATCCAGGTAATTAAAATAAAACTTTTCATTGTTTTAAATGTATAGCATACAATTTAAATATGTACGCTTCATAAAATGTGCAAGATATTACACTTGATTTTCAGTTTAAAACAAGTTAATGTTAAAAGATATATTGTGATATTCTAAAATATAAAATATCAAAAATAAGCTTCCTCAATGAAAAATATTGTTATCCCTATTTTATATCAAAGTTCCAGATTATAGCATGTATGAAGCTAGAACTTATAGACTACTTGCCTTTGAGAGTTACTTACATACAAGTTACCTATCTGAAGTGGTCACTGAGTCTGAAAAAAAATCAACTCAAATTGAAACACTGTAGGTACTGTGGCTGTGAGAAAACTGAACCTAGAGCTTCCTATCATCTATATATGTGAAGTTGAAACACACACACACACACACAAACACACACACACACACACACACACTCCACAGCATCCCCTTTGCATTTCAATACAGATTAAAAGAGTAAAGCAAAAAGCTATTCTTAAAAGTGTAAGTTTCTGACAAAAGTGGATATATGTAGAACTTAGACCTCTCCACTATAACTCTAAAATACAAATCTTGGTAAAAAAATCCCCCAAAATCTAAATCATACTATTTTCACACACAAATCCAGAAACTACTCACCACTTAGAATCATTTGTGAATACTTGAATTAAAACATGGGGCTTTTGGCCATATTTTTATGGTGCCCACTCAAATGAAAATGAGATACTTCTATTTATAAAGGGTAAATGTTTTTAGTTATCTCACCAAAAACATTTGTTATACCTATTAAAAAGCATACAAATTACAGCTTCCAGAAAACTAAAATATAAAATATGATATTGCAGCTTATTCTTTGCCACAATTACTCCCTCAAATGAGTTCAGTATTTTATGAAAGTATACCATTCCAAAATATAAACAAGCTTAAAAATGAAAATAAATTTTGTCCTATATGCAGTTATGTCAGACTTGTTCCTAAAGCAGTAACTTTTCTTTTTCTTTTTCTTTTTTTTGCTTTTTGGGTCACACCCGGCAATGCTCAGGGAATTACTCCTGGCGGTGCTCAGGGACCATGTGGGATGCTGGGGATTGAACCTGGGTTGGCTGCGTGCAAGGCAAATGCTCTACCCGCTGCACTATCGATCTGGCCCAACTTTTTCTTTCCTGCCAACTTTACAATAATGTTTATGTAAGAATCTATTTTCATAAGCCCACTAAAAGTCAAGATAATTCATCTCTAATATTGTAAGTTATTAAAAATCACAAGTTACAAAGAATTCAACTTTTTCTTTTGGGTAAATTCCATTACAGAAACAACAAGATTTTTTCTTTTTCTTGTGTATTTTTAATTTATCATTTAATTACACGATTCTAAAGTATCAACCCTAAAAAGAAGTAAGAAAGATAAAGACCATGAGTATGGTTCATAAATATCTTTGCCAGTAGCAAATGTACTTTACTAGTATACTAATAAATACTCTGTTGCATTAAATAGGAGAAAAAGGACAAAACATACATCTGTGCAAAGTAGACACAACTAAAATCTGATAAAACTATGCATATTGAACTATACAGAGGTCAATATTTATGGATTCTTATTAAATCATTCTTTTGCATATAAAAGGAAATGCCTTAGTATGAATAGTTTTCTTCTCCTGTGGACTTTTCTTCTTCCTTCTATATCTCTTGCTACTATGTAGTTTACTTTATGGATTTAATTTTCGAGGAAGAATCTTCTCACACTGAACAGAGAATGAGAAAACTACCCAAGACCTCAGCAGGAACCTTTATCTCTATCACTGGATTAAGGGTTTTTTTTTTTATATAGCAAATAAAGGCAGTGATCTGAAAAAGCTAATCAGATCCTGCTGTGGTATTTAGACTATCTTGGTTGGTAGTATTGGATAATGTTAAGTACATTAAAACATCTGTAGGTGAAAAGTCAGTCCTCTTCTGCTCTTAGTCACATGGTCCAAGAATGAATACTAACAACCGTAATGTGGCTCTTTTTGGATCACTGAAATAATATACTCAGGACAAAAAAAAAAAATCAGTGTGTATTTTCATAAGGATAAGAAAATTAGCCAATACCAAGGTGTGTCGAACATTTAAAACAAACTATTTGAGATAACCTTCTACATTTGCTAAAGGGCATGTGGGCTTTGATGCTGGTGCATGGAATCAATTCCCCCGTTACTGGTGATTCAAGTCAACTTTCTGGTATGTTTCCGCTAATACAGATTTGTTCATCTTTGATATACAATTTTTTGGCTGGATATGTATGGCTCAAATGGTAGAAGGCTGCTGCCTTACATATACAGGGCCCTTAGATTGATACCTGCCACAGCACCAAGTACTACTAGGCCCTCATCACCAGGTATGGCCTCTATAGTAAAAAAAAATTCTTTTTTTTAAAATTTTGTTCCATCTCTTTATTCCTCCTGTGCAAATTGTTTCATTGCTTTTGATTTGGGGTTTTATTGTTTATTAAAATATAATGAGAAAACAGCGGAGAGGCACAGGGCTGAGCTGCTGCCCGCTCAGCCTGTGCTAGGCTGATGAGGGGTCCTGGAAGGGGGCAGGGCCGGGTTCCCCCTGCCTCCTAGTCAGACCTTCAGAGGCCCGAAAACCTCATGCATCACAACCTCAGCCACTTTCAAGGTCCGGATTCCACAGCTTGGCAGAGCCACACCCAACAGAAAGAATAGTCTCCAAGCCCAGGTATGCATGACTGGGTGATCGGATCTACCAGGTTTCCTGGGGAACTGAAGCTGGGGCGCCCTCCCCAACTCAATGCTCTCCGGCAAGGCCTGGTGGCTGCCCAGAATTGCAACCGGCTGGGACAATACATGAGAGGGTGCCATCCTCCCCTCCCCCGCCCATGGCGCACAGGCGCTATCTCAAAACCTAGTATATTCATGTAACTGGTATCCCATCACATTTTCTAGAAACAAGTGTGTGGGCACAAGGTGTGGTCTGGGGGACCACCTTGGTAATTTCCTGTAAGTGGACTCAGATGGTACCATGGAGCTTTTATTGACCGTATTTAGAGAATCAGCTCCAACAACCAATATAGAATGGATTGTTCAGTGTATGAATAGGAAAGCCCAACTAGACGTTGAGATAAATGTGAAATAGGTGTTGTCAGTAGCTGTAGTAAAGGTGTGTCTGGCATTGTCAGTAGAAAACCAGTGTTCTGGAAACGCAGAAAGTGAATCCAAGAACAGAAACTGGCCAGACTCCCACACATAAGCCTAGAAAAAAAAAAAGAAATAAAAAGGCATGACCTTATCATTACTATTCCCGTATATGAGCTGTAAGGATCAACATGATTGATGCTGCCTAAGTGAGCAGGCATTGGGAGGGGGATGAGAGGTGGGAGGGAAATGCGGGTCTCTGGTGGTGGTGGAGGCACCCTGGTTTTGGGACTGGTGCTGAATGATGAATCTGTCCAGCAACTGTATTGTGAAAAAGTTTGTACTTTGTAAATCAGTGTTTAAAATAAATCATTAAAAAACCCATAATGAACTTTCATTTCTTTTTGGATTTTAGGCCATACTTGGTTGTGCTCAGAATTTATTACTGACTGTGCTCAGGGATCACTCCTAGTATCGCTCAGGTTATTATATATAAGGCTGAAGATCACACCACACTTAGGTTGGCCACATGTAAAGTTAGGAACAAAGCAAGCTTCTAATTGTCTGTACTGTCAATTGTCTGTACTGTCTCTGACTCCTTGGGTTTTTCTTTATTCACTCACCTATCATTGGACATATGTGATGTTTCCAGACCTTGACTATTATAAATCAATGCTGCAGAATAAGGTTGGGCATGTGTACTTTTTATTTAATGTTCTTGTATTCTTGGGATAGATGCCAAGGAGTAGAATTACTGAGTTATATGGTAGATTTGTTTTAAATTCAAAATTGTGTTATGTATCCACACTAGATTATTACTGTTAGAAGAAATGAAATCCTAATTTTTAAATGCAACTTGGATAAAACTAGAGGATGTCAAAACTAGAGGATGTACAGAAGTTAAGAGTTTGTGCCTTCATGTGCTCAGCTATGGTTCAGTATCTGGTGCCACATGGCCCCTGACCACCACTGGGTCTGAGCCCTTTTGAAGTGCCATTATAAACAGTCTGTGCCCACAATATGGCCCTTATTAATGAAACAGGCTGCAAGCTTCTTGAGGGCAGCACCTTTCATGCAGTCCACTTTCATTCAGTCCCCTGCTGGGGTGACCATGGTGCTCTTTAGCACCACAGGGCCCCTCAAGCAGCCATCCTTGGCTCTCACAATGACACAGTGGCCAGGTTGGCTAGGAATCACCAACGGTAGCCTCTGAGCATTGCTGGGGAGGTACAGAAAACAATTTTTAATGAGTTTTGAGTTAGAATTTTAACTTTCTTGGTTGGGTTGTGGGTATTGTACACCAGGTAGTTCTCACGGACTGCTCCCAACTCTGTGCTCAGTGGTTGCTCTTGATGGTGCCAGGGACTGAACCTGGGTCTCCTGTATGCAAAGCATGTACACAGGCTGTTAAAATAACTCACCAGCTCCAAAGAATTTTAACTTTTCAACCTTTGAGGCACAACTAGAAAAATATGATATAACTCTACTTTGGTATATTATTGTTAGGGTTGAGAGTTGAAAGTTAAAAAATTAATTACAATTAAAAAATTAACTCCTGACTCTTCTGAAGTACCATTATGAAGCAGCACCTTTCATGCAGTTCGCTACAATCTACATGGCATAATCTGTAAGTGCGATGCAACAATGTGCCATCTAGAAGATGTGGTGAAAATAATAGAACCAGTAAATGTATCAAAACAACAACTTCTTACAAATTTGGACACAGGTATTCTCCTGAGAATTCTCTACTAGTTTTGATTATTCCTTTGTGATGGAGAGACTGTCAAAGAGCCCCCAGTTAATCACATATTCTTGTATTCCTGGTTCTGCCACTGGGGCTGTTTCCAATAGTCAAAAAAAGATGTGGGAGGACTTTTCCTGAGTCTCCTCTAGCTTCAGCTTCTCAATGAGAGAGCATCCACTGCAGTCAGTTTGGCTTCTTCCTTCTTGACGATGATTTATCAGATGGCTGAGTCTGAGAAGAGGAATTATGCAAGTCCAGCACCCTTGTCAGCACATTTGTGCCAAGATCAGTTTGTGAGCTAAAAGCACATGGCAGCTCTGCTCTCTAGCACTGCCTGAGATTGTGGCTGACTCTCATCCTGGATTCCAGTGTTATTATTCCCTTTCTGCACTACTCTTAAATGGGTTTCTTCAGTATCCTATGCCTAGTACTTTTTCTCAATTGGCTCAGAAAGGAGGAAGGAAAAAAGACTTCCTTCAAACAGTATTCCACAGTACAAAAAAATTTCATTACAAAAAAGACTCCAAAGGCTATTAAGAAATGATCAAGAAGGGTCAGATAGATAGACAGTATAGGAGCTTAGGTGCTTGGAGCTAGGAATAGTCCCCAAAGGAAGGAATGGGGGTGGGGATGGAAGGGAGAGAGGGGGAGAGAGAGAGAGAGAGAGAGACACTAGGGGATAAGGTACTTGCTTTGGATATGAGCAACCACAGTTCAGTCCCTAGCATTGTTTCCGCCCCCCCCCCCAGCACTGCCAGGAAAGACCCTGAACACAGAACTCTGAAGCCCTGAGCATCACTGGTTGGGCCCCAAAATTAAAAAAAAAAGTGGTAAGTGTATATAAATTTAGCTTAACCTAGCTAATTTATATAATATACTGAAGGAATAAGGTTTTCAAAAGAAAATGAATTCTTTAACATAAAAAGAAGATAATGCTCTTCAAAGCCAAAACTTTTAGGTATGATTACAATATTTCAAAATCTTGTCACTAAAGAGCAGATAACCTTCAGTTCATGTTCAGAGACAAATATAAAATTAGGGGTCTAGGGAGGTAGCTTAGGCGGTACAGCACGTGTATGTGCATGCTTCAGTTTCATCTGTGGTACTTCATGGCTTTCTGAGCACCGACGGATGTTGTCTGGGTGGTCCCAAACACTAGGTGTGGTGCCCATAAAATGGCATCAGATAGAGTTGGGTAGGGGGCACATCACTGGTTTTGTTTATCCAGAAGAGAGTATAGTGTAAAGGAACTCAGAGAAAACACTGCATGTGCAAATACTAGAAAAGAGACCACAAACCAACTAGATTCAGTACTTTGTTAATTATAAACCTGACCTAAATACACACCCTACTAAAATTCAGTGTAAAAGCTTTTGGGAACCTAATTCTGTATTTCCTCTAGGAGCATTATGCTCAGCAGCTACTTGGCAGAAAACAAATACAGAACTATACCCTCCCTCCCCCAAAAAATTGATAATTTTTGTTTTCAAAACTGGAGATACTGTCTGCAACTTTTCATATCAGTTCTGTGCAGCAAAAGAGTACATCCTAGGTGCCAGAAGGTACGGAAACAAGAACAAAGTCTGTCTCACTGATCTCACAGTGTTGTGTGGGACTCAGGCAGGGGAAGAGAATAGAAACAACAAACACATGCCAGTTAATAAGTGCTATAAAATCACTTTGAGACAGGAAGAGTTCTCTGAGAATGTGATAGATGTGCAGATAACTAATGAAGTGAGAGGAAATGTATGCTAGGAAGACAGAGGATTAAGTACAAACCTCAGAGATGAAAATGTGATCAGGGAACAGCTCAGTGGTCACTTTGTCTGATGTCAAGTGAGCAAGGAAAGGAGTCATAGGTCACAGTAAGGAGCTGGCACTCATTCTGACCTGGGAAACCTCTTAGGGGTTTAAAGCAATTAGTATAAAAGAGCTTGATATCATTTTCTCTGCTCAAAAGTTGGGCTTCTACATTTTCCGTTGTTTCACTGACCTTTTTCTAGTTCCTTGCTGTATCAGATATTAAGAACTGTTGATTTACAAAACAGACCTTCCTTGACTTAGAACCCCATCATAAATTGAAAATGGCATAAAATGAAAATGCATCATAAACTAGCTTAATATATTATTCATTATAACCTAGCTTAGACTAGAGTCTAGCCTACCTTGAGCATGCTAAAAATAGACATTAGCCAAGTTGGGCAAATCATCTAACATAAGGCATATTTTGTAGTAAGTGTAATAGCTCATGCAATTAATCTGTTGAATGCTATATTGAAAGCAAAAAATCTGAAGATTCTTTATTTTATGGACTGTTTGTCTTTGTGGTTGACTGAAGATTGTGACTCACTCCCAACTGCCCAGCATCACACAGGAGAATTTTATAGCTAGAGTTAGTTTGGGAAATGATTAAAATTCAATTATTATACCTATAGTTCTTACTGAAAACCAATGTTTTTATACTGTCATGAACTTGAAAAGTCCTATGTCTGAACTGTTATAAGTGGGGAAGACCTGTATATTGGGTATCTTGCATTGTTCAAGTCTTCTACCACAGCACTTTTTTTCCTCTCCATGGTCATATATTATCCTGACTACATTTTACAGGTACATACTTACAACACTTACTGAATTAGGTATCTTAGCAAACTCATTTCCATTAATGGTTCATTGAGGTTCTTGGGTTTTTCAGGTATATAATAATATAAAGCCTTGGGGCCAGAGCGATAGCCCAGCGGGTAGGGTGTTTGCCTTTGCGCGACCGGCCCATGCTGGCCCGGGTTCGATCCCCGGCATCCCATATGGTCCCCTGTGCAATGCCAGGAGTAATTCCTGAGTGCAGAGCCAGGAGTAACCCCTGAGCATTGCCGGGTGTGACCCAAAAAGCAAAAAATATATATATAATATAAAGCCTTATCTGATTGCTTGTTCCTTATCTAGTTTTGCACCGATACCGAGTAGCAATGATTATTTTGTGTTGTTTCTAATATCAATGGTTATACATATAGTGTTTTATTATTAAGGATAATGCTCATTGCTAGTTTGTGTACACACATACAGGCACATACACATTTCTCTCATTTGGGGGGAAATTTACCTCCTTATGGCTCAGTTTCCTCAGTTGTAAAAAATGAATTATGGTTGTTCTGAAATGTAATGAGCTAATAAAACAGTATTAGGTATATGAAATTACATATTTATTTCTATACATGCACACCAGCATAAAGACAATATGGTTTGTAAGCTTTTAAATAAATGACTATGGATAAAGTAATCTCTTTAATTTCATTAATACTTAATTTCCAATCACATAATTTTCCTGAATAAATTGCTATACTTCTTAGAGGTAATTTTCTCATAAGATCTGTATAGTATTAACTATGGAAAAATTAAGGCCATCAGTGTTCTTAAATGTATTTAATAAAAACATTTCTATAACTGAAGAATTTTGTTGATAATTTTTATTTAATTTAAATCTGAAGTATCTTAGTTTAAGACAATTTTATACATGTTAGATACCTAGCCAACTTTTATTTTAAAATCGTGTAGGATCAAGGGGTCAAGATATAGTATAGAGGTTGGGGTTTGACTACACAGTCTCCCAAGGATTGCAAGGTGCAGTGCTGGAGGTGCCCAACACCACGGGGTATCTTGGATATCCCCAACACCCAAGGACCTGAGCCGCATCACCTCTTCAGGTTCTTGCATTAAAAATTTTTATTTTAGGATTTTGATCAAATGTAAATGTGATCTATATCAAACTATCCTGATTTTATGAGGTGTTTATGATCAACTGGTCCTAATCTATTAAAGAGCCACAAAATTTAAATACTCATTTGCTGTAAAAGTAGGAAACAAATATATTTTTATTTCCCTGTTATTTGAGGATCACTTAGGCCCAAGACTCAGCACCGGTGGCATGCCTGCCAGATTCTCATTCTGGCTTAGGGCTGTCACTCCAGAGTTCCAAAGTATTTTCTCCGCCTGCCACAACTTCTCTCTCAGGTGCTCTCACAGCATGGGACAGTCTCATAGCTGAGTTTCAGCTGCCAACCTGGCACATGCTTTCCAGCTATCCAGGCCAAAAATAGTAAAAGCCTGTATCAACCAGACTCACAAAATTAGTTTTGTGAAATTTATTCTTATAAATGGATTCTGAATTTTTCAAAATCATTTAAACATTTTCCTCTTATAACTCTAGTCACTATCTTAGTACACAAAATCTTTCTTATTTGTGGATCAGGAGTTGACCTCAAACATTAGTAGCCTCTTATTCCTTGCTGCTGTTTTTCTCACAAGGGATGTTTTAAAGATACTAGAGACAGACAGTAGAATTCTGTTTAATGTAATCCTAAAATCTGAAAAGAACACTGAAATGAAAGAAAAAGTAGGAGACTTAACAGTATATAAAAGGGCAGTGATTTAAGTACTTGGTTATATGGTACTGAAAAATATAGTATTATATAAACTTATTTTGGAGAACTAAGAGGAAAGTCCAGTATCAAAAAATTTTAGCCTAAGGATAGAATTCTGGACATCCATATATGTGAATATATTTAATCACTTAAAAACAAGCTAAATAATGACTTTAGTACAGAAATGATTTAATAAAAATGTAATATCAAAAACAGATTTCCTGCTAGCCTTAGAAAGTTTAATGTCTTTAGTACTAAGTACAAAAATATACTTTAGCCTTAAATACTTTTGTACTTAGTCTTAAGTAAATGGTTTGGGGTTTATAAAAATTATTTGTATCTTATTTTGAGAATAGTTTTCATTTTTCTGAAAGATGTCAAAGAGGCCAATTAAGGAAGCCACTAGTGCCCTGTTCTTACAGACTTCATATAAATAAAGGTTTTATTCCAGGGGGAAAATTGCTTCATTTACTTCTACTAATAGTTCATAAATATAATAACAAAGAATATATTCAGAGTATAGGCTTATATAGTGTACTACTGAAAACAGTAACATTTTAGCCTTATTGCACTTAATACTGATTGTATAATCCAAAAAGTAGAGAACACATGGTCGGAAAGATAGTTAAGGCACATGCCTTACATGAGCTGTAGAAGCCCCACACACTGCATGTGTCGCCTGATCAATCCAGAGCATCAAGGGACCCAAGCAGCACTTCAGCCTCCAGCCTTCACGCCCTACCCGCTGGACCATCACTCCGACCCCTATAGTTGTATTTTTAAAATGAACTGGTGGCCCATGGGCAAAATGTTCCAGGAAGGGGTCCTGATAACTACTTGGAAAACTCCATAGTAAATAAATAAAAAATTAAAATAGAAAACATTCCTCAAATACTGAAATTAGTGGCTGTGCCTCAAAGATACTTAGGAATTTAGTAAAGTAAGGTTAGTTCTGTTTATAAATTCTCACTTAGCACTTTTATAGATATTTTCTGGAAAAGGTGTTTATATACCAGGACATCTGTGTTAGAAAGCAATAGCTATTGGCTTTTACAAAGACACTGGAAAGGAAGTCCCATTAAAATCAAAGTAAGCCCAAGTGCCTAAAATTAATCAACATTACTTTCCAATCAAGGCAATAAACTTAGAAAAATGGATATTAATATTGTCCACTCTTACATATCTCCAAAACCAATAGTCTTATAACCTAACAGTACATAGAAAGGTTAAAGTAAAGTAGCTAGATTATTAAACTGAATGACTTACTTTTATACTAGCAGTATAAAAGAGACATGCCAAGAAGAAAGCTAAGTGGGGAAATCACTTTCACAATAAATAATAATAGCAAACATGTCTCTCAAGGACGTAAGTGCTTAATTACTTGTCATCAGTTAATATCCGGCAATACTGATATTACTTGATTTCACCATGATAACAGGTACTATCATCACCACTTTACAAAGAAATAAATGCTTAGGAAATTTGCTAAAAATCACATAGCTAGTGAATGTCAGAACAGGAACTTAGGCTAAGTCTCTCAGACTCTACAGAGTACTTCTTAACACTCTGAGTTTTTTTTTTTTTTGCTTTTTTGGGTCACCCCCCGGTGACACTCAGGGGGTTACTCCTGGCTCTGCACTCAGGAGTCACTCCTGGCGGTGCTCAGGGCACCATATGGGATGCCGGGGATCGAACCCGGGCCGGCATAGGCTGGCCATGTGCAAGGCAAACGCCCTACCCACTGGGCTATCGCTCCGCCCCTCATTTTTTACTTATGCAAGAAGTTGGCCACTCCCAGCGGTGCTCTGGGGTCACATCACTCCTGGTGAGACTTGAGGGATCATATGTGATTAGAGTGCTAGGGCACTCTAACATGTCGGCTTTGTGCAAAGTATGCCCTACTGACTGTACTACCTCTTGCCCCAAAACCGAGTTTCTTAGCAACGTTATACCCACACTTGCCTATCAGATTAACAGAGATCAGTTGTTTGGGAAAATAGTGATGGTTTCAGAGGATGGGCCTTTAGCAAATCTTGATCAATAATTAACTACTCAACAGCTTGAACTTAGTTAAATTTTAGTACTTGAATATGCTGTATATAAAAATGTACTAACGAAAGGAAGATAATAAACTATACAGCATGCAACATTTTTTGGTTTTGGGGGGGCCACACCTGGAACTGCTCAGGGCTTACTCCTGACTCTGCATTCTGGAATCAGTCCTAGCGATCTTGGGGAATGTATGGGGTTATGGGGGATCAAACCTGGGTCAGCTGTGTGAAAGGCAAGTGACTTACCCACCATACTACCACTCTGGCTCCCAGCTGCCATTTTAAGAATGTGTCTTACACAAACAACAAACTTTCATATGAATGATTTACACTGGTATTTTATACTTGTATTTTTTTTTTTTTTTTTTTGGGGGGTCACACCCGGCAATGCTCAGGGGTTTCTCCTGGCTCTGCACTCAGGAATTACTCCTGGCGGTGCTCGGGGGACCATATGGGATACTGGGGATCGAACCCAGGCCGGCATGGGACGGCCGCATGCAAGGCAAATGCCCTACCCGCTGGACCATCGTTGCGACACTATAGTTGTATTTTTAAAATGAAATAAAGCAAAGAGATAAAAATGGGTGTCTTGCACCCCAGTTTGATACTAAGTAATGCTTATGGTACCCTAAACACTGCCATAAGTGGCCCCTCAGGGAGTGGAGAGTAGACCCTGAGCACTTCTGGATATGACCCAAACCAAAAAAGAAAGTAAATTAGAATGTGAGTCTATGAATGTTAATACCAACTCAGAATTTTAATATTAAAATATAAAATTAAGTAGTCAAAATAGTCAGTTTAAGATACATTGCCCCTGCTTATTTTTCCTATGCATTATATTGTTTCACTGTATCACTGTCACTGTCTTCCCGTTCATCGTTGATTTGCTCGAGCGGGCACCAGTAACATCTCCATATGATCTGTCTCATGCAAGTAGAGCCCAAGGGCACCTGCTTGCTCCAGGAACATAAAGAGCCTCAAACCATTCCATCAGGTCATGGGAATGAGGTCTATAATTGTTACTGGTATCTGGCATATCAAATACGACACGGGTAGCTTGCCAGGCTCTGCCGTGCGGGTAGATACTCTTGTAGTCATCTCAAAATCCAGCATTTATTGATGAACCGCGGCCGCAGAAGTGGCCGCGCGACCCGGCTGTGATAGGCTGGTCTGCTGGGTGGAGTTCTGACGAGGGGAAGTCCGGATGTGGAAAATGGAGGTCCTCATGGAGTGGGGGGTTGTCTGGCTTGTTGTAAGGCTCTGCTGGGGTAGTGGGCCAGGGCTAGAACCTGCCATCCCTCCCGGACACCTCATGAGCGGCTGGGCACAGTGAGAGCCAGTAGCAGCTCTGCCCCATGTCTGTCTCTGGATCAGCATACCTGGACCATTTTATTGTTTATTTTAACATATTTGATGTCCCTGATTAAAAAAAAATTACTGATTTGCAAAGCTGTTTACAATGTATGCCCAGAAATTAAAAAAAATTTGTATACACTTTTTAATCTTAAGGTAGAAAAATAGTTACTTGACCACAATTTTTAAAAATGTACTAATCTCTTAAAATTACAGGAAAATTCTAGAAAATATGATACATCATATCACATGTATCATACATAACCTCAGCAGGGTAGTCAAAGAAGACTTAAGGATAAAAACCAAAAATGGTTTAAGTAACACCGCTAAGGTGCCCCTCGTGGCTACCAGGGACCCTTATTAAAAAATGTGCAAGTTGAGCAGTAAGGACTTTGCCTTGCATGCGGCCGACCTGGGTTTAATCCCCAGCATCCCATATGGTGCCCTGAGCACTGCCATGAATAATTCCTGAGTGCACACCCGGGGCATTGCCAGGTGTGATCCAAAAAAGAAAAAAAAAGACAAGTTAATGAAAAGTCACCTTGCTTACATGGGAAATCTCCCCTATAAGTGCACAGAATAATAAATCTCAGAGCAAAAGCTAATATTTGAAACACACTAAGTCACAGAATGAGGATAAAATTAAGCCCACATAAATTCTGAATAGGAAATGAGTACAGATGACTAAGAACAATGAATAAAAGCTAATTTTAGCTTTACCCTAAAAGACATGAAGTAATAGATTCGAAAACCTAAAATATAAATTGACATATTAAGAGCAGTAACAGTAAACTTGAATTTTTAGAAATATTTTTAACTGGCAGCCCCAGTTACCCAAAACACAATTAAAAGCCTGTGATTAAGAAGACAGAAAACAAAACAAATAGAAAATAATCTGTCCAATCCAATCCAATCCCAATCAATCAAATCATATTGCTAAATCATTTTCTGCTAATATTGAGTACCTTATGTGTACCAGGTAAATTTACACTCATTATCTTGAATCAGTGGGAGCAGCTCTAAAGTACATAGTGTTTGATGAATAATAAATTGGAGAAATTGAGTTTTGAGATAACAGCCAGTAACAGGTAGAACTCGGATCAAAACCCAGGTTTAGCTGACCTTAAGAGGCCCTGCTTGTCAACTGTGCAAAGTGTGGTCTCCAAAGTAGTACTCCAACCTAGATTGGCTGAGCATCCTATAGGCCAATATTCCCTGCCTAAATACTTTTATTTTAGATATACTATCAGCATTGTTATTCAGCTTAGAGCAATTATATGCTGCAAATTGGACTAAGGGAGCAACAGCTTCAGCAAGGAATAAACATCAAACAAAGATCAAAATTCATTTTGTTAATATAAATCAGCATCCTGTGCCTTGACAATCTTAAAACTAAAAGATCTAAAAGCATAATAAGTATTGCTACTTAGGTTAGGATCAATCAGAAATCTAAATAATGTTGGCTAAAATTATTTAGCTTTTTTTATTATATGGAAGATAGGTGAACAATATACTTAATAGACCTTTATAGAATTGTAGTGAAGTGAAATAATGTACACAAAGTGCTTAATACTACACTTGGAATAGACAGTGCCCAATACGGTTAGTTATTATACTTCACCGTATCACTGTCTTCCCATTGTTCATCAATTTGCGTCGAGTGGGCACTAGTAACATCTCCATTAGTCCTGTCACAAGCAAGTGTAACCCAAGGGCATCTGCTTGCTCCAGGCACAGGAGGAGCCTGAAACCATTCTTCAGGTCATGGAACTGAGGTCCATAATTGTTACTAGTTTTTGGCATAACAAGTAAATAAAACACGGGTAGCTTGCCAGGTCATAATAATAAAATTATAAGTTACATATTATCTATTTTTAATTCATTATCTGTGATTTACAATATTGTTAATGATGCTTTCTTGTTGCAGGACACCTAAAAGCCTATGCATCTGCCCTGAATTACCTCCTGCAGATCACTTTGTAGATAGGGGGTAGTTTAAATGTGGCAGTTTATCTGACCATGTATTCTATACTGGCTGGTATAAATATTCTCTCATGCTACCACAATCATCATGGGACTAGCTAGATCTTACCAGCATATTTGCCTGGCCACGTTGGATCTCTAAGTGATTAGCCCAGAGAGCAATGCTGTTTGCCTCCAAGCAAGCAAGCATGGCTCCCTGATAACTCAAAGCAACTAAAATACAAAACTACCGTGAAGTAGACGAGACTCTTGTGAAGGCTTGGAGAAATACTTAACTGGCATTTGTATTAGTCTTTGGTACAGAGACATGCCATCTCAGAAACCCCCTTCTCTACCCTATAAAGGCATTTCCAGGCAGATCTTGGCTCAAAACATTAGCATATAATAGAGGCTAGGTGCTTGGGAGTCTTGTCTTTGTCTCCTCTTTACAGGGCCTTAACATGTGGTGGCTGCCATCTTGGCCTACAAGTGGCTGGGGTTCTAGCCGGAAATCCTAAGCACAGGGTTTATCCTACTGCTGATTTGTATGCCTGAACCTGTGATAAGTAAAGCATTTTACTTTACTTATATACTCTACTGATAAAACTGCATCAGATTCCTGAGTCTTCATCCATTCCCGCTGGCTTCATAAGTAGAAGGGAACTCGCTTCCCGGCACTGTCGGGGAACCCGGCCGCGTCTCCGACACTTTCTCATGAACATAATTCCAAAACCGCACTCATCACTAGTGCAGCCACTTCTCTTTCCCAAGGACATCAAGAAATATGATTCTACTATACTGCTTAACTGTCACACTATTAGACAAATTTGTTAACATAAATTAGTGCCTGTAACCATAAATTAGGTTATAGGCACTTTAATAATGAGTTAAAATAGTGGCTGGAGTGACAGTACAAAAGTAGGGCATTTGCCTAGCATGCAGTTGATCCAGGTTTGACCCTTGGGGTCCCATATGGTCCCCTGAGCACCGCCAGGAATAATTCCTGAGTGCAGAACCAGGAGTAACCCCTGAGCATCACTGGGTGTGACCCCAAACTAAAGAAAAAACTTCCTTCTGCATTACTATTATTTTGGACATTTCAAAAATATTGACAGACTTTGTCATAAAATAGCAAACATTAAATGCATTAACATACACTGAACAATTAGAAAAACAATTACACAATAAGTGTTACCTACTGCTAATCAGTCTTAATAACCACAATAGAGTAAGCCAAGTGAGACTGTAGCTGGGGCCCAAAGAGTTGTGAGCCAGGCAAAAGGTGAGAGAATAGAAAATGTTCCTGGCAAGCAGAAAGACACAGGGTTGGGATTTTCTATTTATTTATTTATCTAGCCTGAGAGACTAGATAATTATCTTAGAGGCAGGTCACTTTGTATCATCTGCTTATGTTTTTTGTTTAACATTTAACACTGTAATGCTAAATTAGCTATCTGGTGAAAGGGCTACTTATATTTTAAAGTCTTTATAGCCCATGTATTTTTAAGTTTCCTATAAACTTAGAAAACTACAATAAAGTACATTACTTTTCTGTAGTCAAAGAGCTTTAAAACTACTGACTGTTGGTCTTAGTATATTGAAGCATCTTTGAATTTATCTTGTTGACCTAACAGATTTACTGAAAAGATATGATTCTTGCTTTATCTTGTCTAGGCAGGATTTCTGTGTTGTCTAGTTTTTGGAGGACTTTTCAAGGACAAAATCCGGCTGTAGCTCTCATTGTCCATACCCATAAACCTAGTCATCAGCTTCTCTTAATTTTCAAACAGTGCCAACAAATGAACATACAAAATGACAATTTTTATTTATTATTTTGTTTTGTTTTGGGCCACACCCAGCTGTGCTCAGGGCTTACTCCTTGCTTCATGCTCAAAGATCATTGCTATACACTCAGGGCACCATCTATGGCGCCAGATAAAGAATAAAGGTAAGCACCTTACCTGCTGAACTATCTCCTGGCCCCAAGATGACAATTATAGGGAATAAACTGAAGAAGAATTGTGGGAATGCATAAATAATAAGTACAGGATGATTAAAAGCATAGATTATAATCAGAATGCACAGGTTCTCTTGTGCAGTTTACTAATTATGGCTTTGTTAAACTTTGCCTTGTTTGTCCACCTGCAAATGAGGATACTGAAAGCATAAGCTTTTAGTGCATAAGCATGGTGTTTGGTACATTAGTGCACAATACAGAATACTATTTCAGCTATAAAAACAGAAGCAAAGAGAAAATAATTAGGTGTCTACATATATATCTGAAAGTTATCTTTATGCCATCAGCTAAAGAGCATCTATGTTGAGTGTTTCTTAAGAATTATTTGCTGAGGAAACAGAAAATGTCCAATCTAGAACGAATAATGGCTGTAGATCATTTTGTAATCCTACATTCTAATATTAGGTACTTCTACTTACTCTCTTAGACTTGTTTCATTAAAATTACTATTGAATTAGAATTATGAATTTATCAAAAATAACAAAAGTAAAATAATCAAAAATGATCATTCGACAGATTTATGATAAAAGCTCCAATCTTAATATTTTACATTTATATAAAATGATCAAAAATGGTATAAAGGATATGAAAGCTATAAAATTATAGCAACATTTTAATGTTATAGTACTTAAAGAACAAACTGCTATAGTGTGCTAGACTGAAGATAAGGCAACCCAGTTACAGAATGAGAAAATACTTTAAAAATATTGTTCCCAGGGAATGGAGAGATAAAGGGTTGACTCACAGTGCCTTGCATGTTGCTAACCCTGTCTGATTCCCAGTACCCTGCAAGTCTCGGGTACTTCAGGACGTGGCTCTACTTTTCTGCCCTAGTTTTTAATTTCCGTAAAACACATGGGGGTCCAGTTTGGCATGCAGATGTAACTCTTTAAACTATAGCTCCAGAGAAGTCATTGATATAAAACAGGATATTGTTATTTTCCTGGCAAAAAAACCCAAAAATGTAGCAAAAGTGATTAATAAACTCCCATTAGCATGCTAACATCCCAAATTGTAGATAAAGCTGAGTCTATTCTATAGTTTTCTATAGTTTTAGAGTATCTTATCTTAAATACCTTAAAAGAATGCCCAACTGAAAGATAGCATGTGAATTGAGAGACAAGTCTGAAAAAATGTATCTTCCTGGGTTATAAGAGTAAGAATTTTATATTTGGTGAAACTATTTTTGTATTTAAACGTTAGAAAACATTAACATTAAAAGACAGTTAACAAAACTATATAGGTGTCTTAAAAATGGAATTCATCTTTTCTAGACCCTTAATAGACCTAAAAAATATACATACTGTATTTTTTGACTTCTTGCGGTCTATGGAATGTAAAAAAAAGTGTTTGAGGCATATTCACTGTTTTCCGTTTATCTGCATTAGAAAAAATTAAATGAGGAAGTAAGTGAAGGTCTGAAAAACTTTCCCAAATTTCTAAATATTCAGTGTCTGCCACTATTTTATGACGTTTAGAAAAATTATCTGAATCGGTAAATGCCTCCTGGGCCTGGGGATACTCCAACACGGTCTTGCAGCCAATAGGAAAACTTTCCCTCAATCCAGCTTTGTATTTCTCTATCACAAAGCCGAGCACAAACCAGGATTGTTAACGGTCACCACCCAGAAGCTCTCTTAGAGGACTTTAAGGGGGTGCAGAGGTGAAGTGGTTTAGGGGGAGAAAAGCGGGATCACTTCCTCTAAGTTACATCTGTAAGCGGTCTTTAATATGACCCAGCCCAACTCAAATGAACGCGGGGTGAAAATGGGGATTATACCCGGAGACTGGGCGGTGAAGAGCGCAGGAGTCAGGGGGAGGGCCGAGGTGGGGGTGATGGGAGGTCTGAACGGAGGGGAGGGAGGGATGGATGGAAAGAGCTAATGGCTGGGGCGGAACCCGGACCAGAGATGTCGGGCGGCGTCTCACCCCAGAGCGCGCGATGGTCGGAGCCGCAGGAGCAGGGCTGTGGGTCCGTTTCCATCGGGGGCGCCCGCGCTCACCTCCCGGTTCTGCGGCCGTGCTCCGGGAGGGCGGGAGTGGACGGACGTCCTAGGCCGCGGGGCCGACGTCGGCCTCACTCTTGCCGAAACCCGGGTGGGGACGGCTCTACCCGCGGGGAGATGCGCCGGGCCGGACGCTCGGCCCCAGGAGCCCAGTCACCCACCTCTGGGGGTCCGACCCGCCAAGGCCTGGGGGTCGCCCGGCGCGGGCCCTCCCCAGGCGCTTGACCGCCGCCTCCCGGCCCCCGGGCCTAATTCCCCACGCTCACTGCCACCCCCGCCCCCACTCCCCGAAACACCAACCTGGGGGCCGCTACCCGGCATGGCCGATCCGCGAGGGAGGGCGGGCTGGCGGCCGGGCCCGCAGCTCCAGCGGCCAGCTCGGCCCTCCCCGTGCGGAGCCGCGCCCGGCCGCCCGCGCGCTCTCCCGCGGCCCGCGGCCCCGCGCCCCCTCCCCGGTTTGCACAACTCGCACCCCGCCACGCGCGCACACCGAGCTGTTGCTCAACCTACTTGCAGCCTCTTCTCAGCAGCCATCACAACATGCCCGGGGACCGGAGCCCCGAGGCCCGCCGGCTGGCGGCCACCTCTCGCCTCCACCCTGGGCCGCCGCGTCCGCCGCTAGGGCGCGGGGGCGAGCTGGAGGCTCCCCCATGCTGCCCGGCCGACCGGCCGGCCGCACGCCGGGGCCCCTGGGATCGGCCCCGCCGCCCGCGCCGCTGCTCCGCGGGCGACAGCGAAGCCGGCTCTGCCCGCAGCCCAGTTGCTCGCCAGCCCGCAGCCGCCGCCGCCGCCGCCGCCGCGCCGCTTCCTCCTCCCCTTCCCGCTTTTCCTTTGCTTTTTTCGCCTCCCTAGGAACCAAGGTTGGCGAACCAGCACCTGCTGCTGGAGATCACCGAGAACTGAAACAGGAAACCCCGAGCTTAGGGGAAAACCCGGGAGGCGTGGAGAGGGCTGAGGGGAGCTGCAGGAACCTGTCGAGCTCGACCCTTTTGCTGGGGCTGCCGTCGCCCGGCCCTCCAACCAACTCTCGCTCCCTTTCCGGGGCCCTGCCCAGTCTGGGGTCTCCACCTCCCCTCCGCTCGACCCCGGCGCTCTTCCGCAGGGCGCTTGGCGTCTTTGCAACACCTTCCGCACTCATCTACTGCAGGGATCATTCCCCTCGGGCACTCAAGGAAATCGCGAGGCCGCCTTCCTGGGGCAAGTTTCCCGAGGTTATTTGCTTACTATCAATATTCCGTGAGCAGGAAAAGCCGCACCCAGCATCGGCAAGATCTTTAAGGGAATTTAAACAAATGAAGCTGTTGGGGTTTCACCCAGGAGACGGACGAATTTCTGCAAGGAAACTGAATTTATTTGAAATGATAATGTGTCAAAATTGAGGTTAAGCACAGATGAAACCGGATTTCTTTGGGCAGGTTGGGAGGTTGGCTGGGTCCCTGGGTTGCCAGGGTGCAAAGTGCCTTTCTACTTACGCGAAATTTACAACACCCAGCACAATCCAACAACACAACCCAACAACACCAACACCCAACACAACCCAACAACAACACCCAACACAATCTAGGCCAGCCTTTCAGCGATATTCAAACAATCTTATTTGAATTCCCCACCTGCGTGGGGAATTGTCACAAGTTCTGGGTTCTTAGCATCAGCTTTTTGGGTGAGTGGTAATGGAATCTTCATGGACTGTGACACACACAAACAAGCTTTAGTAGCGTATTTCAAATGACTGATCTCGTTTAAATGGCCCCACAGCCATGTGTTTTGGGTGTTATAATCCTCTGCTATCAGAAAATCAGGGTTACAAATTTTCCGAAATTCTGTAACTTGAATATGAAGGATTCTGATCAGTCTTCCATCAAAGCGTCTATTTGTTTCCACTGCACCAGAGTTCATGTTTTGGATCACAGTTTTTACCTTTAATAAATGTATTCCTTGCCTCTATGAACTGCAGTCAAGAGGACACATATCATTTAAGTTTGGATTTGTTGATTTGCTTGGACTACTTAGTGGTGGTGGGGCAGAGCATGCAGAGCCTCAGACGTGGCTGGGGAAGCTGGAACTAGGCACTCCGCAGGCTCAGCTGGCCATGGGGCCCCCAGGAGGACAGATGGATTTTGGGAGTGGGCCCATCACCTCTGGGGGTCCCAGAAGCAGCCGGATGAGACTCGCCCACCACACTAGCCGCCACCTTCACTGTCCAGATGCTGACCATGAGGTCCTTAAGTTGCGAGGCCACTTGCAGCCATGCGGTCCATCAAACTACTGGAAAGAGTTATGTCCTTTAAAGTACTGCATTCTACGATGTGCAGGAAAGGTAGGCGGGAGGGGAGAGATAGAGAGGAGAGAAAAGACATACAGAACCCGCCAAGCAGTTGAGGTGTGGGAGGGGGAGGGAGGTGAGGACATTGGTGATGGGAGATGGGTTTGGGTGGAGGGATGGGTGTTGGAACACTGTAGAACCAAAACTTGACATGAGCATCTTGCAATTGTATGTCTAAAAGTGGTGTAATAAAATTTGAACAAAAAAAAAATTCACAGGCGACAATAAAAAAGATAACGGTACAAGGCCACAAATGGTACCCACGATGTTTTATGATACATGGACAAGAGAGGCCTTCACTCTTGGTTTTGGGGCCACACCCAGGTGTTCAGGGGCTATTCCTGCTGTGTTCTGGGGACCACACAGAGTTATCAAACCCAGACCTTCAGCATTCAAAGCATCTTTTTTAAACACTATTTAATAGTACAAACAATTAAATACATAGCTCAAAATATGGACTATCTGACCCTTAGGGATAGCCATGCTAATCCTATTGCCCTAGGATACTAGTTATCGTAAATGTCATTTTTGCTTTTGTTTGTTTTTGGGTCACATCTGGCAGTGTTCAGGGATGACTCCTGGCTCTGTGCTCAAGGGTCAGTCCTAGCAGGATTCAGGGGACCTTATCAGGTACCAGGGACTGAACCTGAGTTGGCTGCATGCAAGGCAAGCACCCTACCCTCAGTACTATCACTCTGACCCCAGATCAGTCATTTCTTATCAATGATAAATTCAGAGGAATCATGCATTTACCACTTATACAAATTACCAATCCAACTGTTGGGCTTTTATGTTTTTAAAATACTAGCATGGAACTCCACCCTGCAGATCAGCCTATCACAGCCCAGCTCGCGCAGCCATTTGTGGCCATGAAGTTCATCAATAAATGCTGGATTTAGAGGTGACTACAAGAGTATGCTACCTGCATGGCAGAGCCTGGCAAGCTACCCATGTCGTATTTGATATGCCAAATACCAGTAACAATTTTAGACCTCTTTCCCATGACCTGATGGAATGGTTTGAGGCTCTTTATGTTCCTGGAGCAAGCAGGTGCCCTTGGGCTCTACTAGCATGAGACAGGACACATGGAGATGTTACTGGTGCCCACTCGAGCCAATTGATGATGAACGGGAAGACAGTGATACAGTGACTTAGTGGTGGTGATATCCATAATACTTACTATGGTTTCAGTCTTAGTTTCCAGTGCAACATTTATTTTAAAAAATGAAAAATAGAAAACAGATAATACAGGGGTCAAAGTACTTGCCCTACATGCAGCTAACCCTGATGTGATCCCCAGCACTACCTGTTCTCCTTGAACATTGTGATATAGCCCTGGCGACCCCCCAAGCACCACTGGTTGTGACTTTGGAGTCCCCTGAGGGCCAGGGGGCCCCAGAGAATCCCGGCACTACGGTGTGTCCTAAGACCCTTGCATTGAACAGCTGGTCCAGTTGGATGAGAATTGTTGGGAGCCCTGGAGTCTCCTGAGCACAGCTTTGGAGACTGTAGATAAATAACCTGTTATTATGGTTCAGCTGAGCAACACAAATATCTTCATCTCTTAGATCAGTAAATGTTGCAAATGGGGAATCCAAGCTAGGAGCATTTCAGTAGTACCCATGGGCTTTTTGACACCGTGAGACAGCAGGGATGCATCATGTGGAGAGACTGCGTTCCAATTCAGTGGCCAGTTAGGATCTAGTAAAGAAAGTGTGACAGTTGGCTTCTTTGGGGGCTTATGAGTGCACTGATTCACATTTTTAGAGACATCTGATGTATGCATGATTCTTGGCTTTTAAATGGAAAATTTAGTCTGGACAGTGATTATTAGTAAAATTTGTTCTAGTTTTGGAGCTGCCTGGCTGTGCTCAGGGAGCAGTATTTTAGTGAGCAGGGAGAGTAAGAAAGGGTATACCAGTAGAACAGCACCAGAAGTACTTTTAAGGTCTCGTTAATCAGGATTTTTTTTAAATTGTAAAAAGAAAATGTGGACTAATTAATAACTAACAGACTTGCAAATAAAAGGGAGGGTAGGGAAGGACAGAGAATTGGAACTCCGTGTAGCCTATGTGGTCATTGGGGAATCTGTGAAAGGCTATTGAACAGATGGTAAAATGGAGAACACCCTATTTTAGGAGAACATACTGGTGATGGTTATTGGATGATTTGGAAAGTTAAGGTATGGAAATAGTGGAGCAAGTTTGAAATTCAGTTTGGGGAGAATTAAGACACTAATGAAATATATGAATACTGATGACTAGATGGAATAACGAAGTAAATTGTGAAGTTAGAAAAGGAGTGGTTAGACACTGCATCTTAAACATGACCTAATCATAGTGCTCTTGACACACTTGATGACTGTGGTCCTCAGCAAGGTGGGAGTCCAAACGAGTAGCCTCTCCACGGAACTCCGGGCACTCACTGCCAAAGGGGAAACCTAAGAGCAGAGACGCTACTCAGTAAAGCAAATGTTTAAAATTAGGCATGGATCTATGATAATCACGACACATGCATGTGGGAATGTTCTTTAGTGAAAAAGGCAGATAGATGGGTAAATGGGGACTCATCTGATGGTGAGAAAATGAGAAAAATTTAAATGGTCAGTATTGTAGTAGTAACCAAGTATTGTTGTTTACAAAGTGTAAATCAAGAGTTTAAAAAGTATATAAAAATTATACAATAAAATAAATGAAAATAAGCACAAAATGCTAGGAATGGTTCTGGGATTAACGTTACGGAATTTCTTCATTTCTTAAAATTCTAAGAAAGCTCCTTAAAACATATATAGGAAAGATAGCATCCAAAGAATTAGAACAATGAAATAAACATATAGTATATGATATGGCTCTATTTTTTCTTTTGAAAAGGTGAAAGTGAAGTTCATTCAAGGTGTATAGTATTAAAACTTCAAAATAGCATTAGCAAGTATGATACATACACTTACCTATTGTCAATAGCTAGTTTTGTTTTGGGTTTTTGTTTTCAGACAGAGTTTACTTCTAGCTCTGTGTTAACAGATCACTCCCCTGCCCAGGTTCAGGGATAGAACCAGGGTCAGCTGCATGCATGGCAAGTGTTACCCCTTTATTATCTGTCTGGCCCTCAGATAGCAAGTTTAGATTTTAGGTACAAAATCAGCAAATTTGTATTTCAGGTACAAAATCTAGGCTGGATCTCATATTGTGGCTTTGAATAATAAAGAAAGAATTGTGGTGGTGGCTGCATGGGGACTTCAGAATTGATGATGACCCAGAGGTGGCTCTCTGGTTCAAAATCGGCACCCCTCACCCCACCCTTGCCATTACTTTTAGTTATTCCAGAATGTTTTTGAGTTTTCTCATTGAAAGTGTGTGGATCAAGTAGTTGCACTTGGGATGCAAAATAATTCCCGCTGCGATTGCACCTCCTGCCAAAAGACTCACCTTACGTGAAGCAAATGTCACCAGTCCCAGCGATGCCCCTCGTCCAACTCTTTGGCCAGTGTTTGGGTTCCTGTAGTTGAAGAGCTTCACAGGCACAGGCAGGGTGCCAATGTGAGTTTTCATTCCCAGTTTTTCTCTTACAGATGTCCCACTTATAACTCGAACATTAAAAGTTTCCTTAGTATCATTAGCGTACCCCCCAATAAATTAGAAAGGACTTTGATATAGAGGTGAAAACATTGCTCATGTGCTTCAGTGTCTGACTAGAACTGCTTCTTAATACTGAGCTTTTAGGGAAAGGAAACTGGAGGACATGAGATACGTAATGCTGACCAATCCCAGGGACTTCTTTCTTTGATGAGTTACCACAGGATTCTATAGCAGCATGACTGTATTTCTCAGTACTGTGGGAGGCCACCAGAGAGCTAGACAGCACTTTCTTCAGTATGCTTGTGTTGTGCTGTCATGTGCTTCCGCCCTACCTGCAGCAGACAGTGTGACTGCCCTACTTTCACCACATTTGTTCAGCACAGGAATCTCTTTTCCCCCACTTTTTTTTTTAAATTGAATCGCTGTGAGTTCCACAGTTACAAAGTTGTTCATGACTAAGTTTCAGTCAGTCAGTGTTCCAACACTCATTCCTTCAACAGAGTGCATGTTCCACCACCAGTGCAATGTCCCCAGCTTCCCTTCTCTCCCTCCTAGCCTGCCTCTATGGGGGATTCTCTCTGTCTCTGTCTCTGTCTCTTCTCTCTCTCTCTCTCTCTCTCTCTCTCTCTCTGTCTGTCTGTCTTTCTGTCTTTTCCTTTTAAGCATTGTTTTGCTATACTGTTACTTGAAGTTTATCATGTCTATCACTATACCCCCTTCTTGCAGCACTCAGTTCTTGTCCGGAGTGATCATTTTCAGCTATTGTTGTCATTGTGGTCCCTTCTCTGTTCCAACTGTACACCTCCACCCCCTACCTAAGATGCCACTTTGCCATCATTTTTTAAAAAAATATTTTATTATACCACCATTCGATATACAATTACAAGATGTTCATGTTTGAATTTTGATTCTACAGTGTTCCAACACCCATCCCTCCACCCCTGCCTATCTCCCACTGGGTCTGGACCACGAAAATGGTGGCTATTATGGTGAGCGAGTCTCATCCGACTGCTTCCAAGGCCCTACAGAGGTGATGGACCAACACCCAAAACCCATCTTGCCTTTTGGGAGCCTCATGGTCAGCTGAGCTGATGGCAGCTCTCCCCGTGCATCTGAGTCTCTGCATCATGGCCGAGAACCCTGAGGCAGTTCGTGGATGGGGCCACCAGGCCTCCGGGATGGGTCAGAGAGTGGAAGGGGTACCCAGCTCCATCTCCAGGAACGCCTGGTGACTTCTACTTCCTAGAGCCACCTCCTGGGCTCAAACTCGGCTGCTCTGAGCTTGTCTTGAGATCAGCGTCTCTCTTGCATGGGTTCTGATGATCTGTGGGTTCCAGACCGTGAAAATGGCGGCTATTATGGTGAGTGAGTCTCATCTGGCTGCTTCTGAGGCCCTACAGAACTGATGGACCCACTCCCAAAACCCATCTTGCCTTCTGGGAGCCTCATGGTCAGCAGAGCTAAGGGAGAGCTGAATGGCAACTCTTCCCCCATGCATTTGAGTCTCTCATCTTTCTCTCTGTCTCTATTTCTATCTATCTTCTCCTACACCTGTGACTTGCCTTACAGTTTATGATGCAGTTATCTATATGTATTCAGTAGTGAGTTCTAGTGTGACATTATAGTTCCTCATTCCCTATCTACCTCCCCAGTTTGTTAAAACTACAATGATCATTATGGTGTACAGATGTGAAATATCTTGGGAAGGACCTGGTCCTAGCCTACTTTGTTATCTAACCATCTTGTGCGGCTGCACACTGTCAAAGCTGTGCTTCTGGTCTGCCCCTTTTCCGGTTCATCTGGTTGTGTAGGTTGTGATACCGTAGCCACGTTCACCAGCATGGAGAGGGAGGAGCCCAAATCCCTGCTCCAATTTTGGCCAGCGTGGCTTCCCTCCACATGACTGCTTTACCCTAGGAGCTACGTTGGTCTCGGCTGGGGACTAGCTAATTCCTCAGAGACTCCATGGGCTGCTCTACATGGGCTGGGCAGCGCAGCTGTGAGTCTGGTCTGTCTCTTGTCCAGTTCATCATTATTGTTACTGTTTTTGGCATATCAAATACACCACAGGTAGCTTGCCAGCCTCTGCCATGGCTCTGGGTTCATCCCAGGGGGCCAAGTCTTTTCCTATGTCAGACCATCCACCACCCAGGGCCCACAGGGCAGAGTCTATCTCCTGTCTGCCACCTGCCAACGCAGCTGGGCACCACAGCCACACCTGCAACACCTCAGGGGCAGGCGCTTTGCCATCTTTACAACGATCATACTTGTTACTTTACAGTACTGAGAATTTTAAAAAGGTTTATTGCAACATGGAATTTCAAGTCTTTCTAAAACATCATCTTAAAGTTCTTAATTGCTTGTTATTTTAAAAAGAACTTGGTAAATATATTGTAAATGTCTAAATCTGAGATAGTTGAAAAATAATTTTGAAAATTTCAGGTCAGTATACATTTTATGTTAAAAAGGCTAGTATAGTGGGTGGGGCAATTTCCTTGCATGTGACCACCCTGGGTTCAATCCCCACCATCTTATATGATCCCCTAGCTCCACCAGAAATGATTCCTGAGTACAGAGCCAGGAGTAAGCCCTGAGCAACACCAGGTGTGACCCAACCCCCAACCCCCAAAAAAAAAACATTAAAACCAGAATATTAATTGCAGCATTATTTGCACAGGAGGAAAAATTAGAATCAACCTCAATGTGCATTAATAGGAGAGTAAACAACAGAATTGCAGTACATTAATATGCCACTCTTCTTGTAAAAAGAGGATGACTTTATATGTCTAGAGTAAACTCCAGGTTCATTTTTTACTGTAAAATTAAAGGTCAGACTGGTGTTAACAACATACTACCTTGTGTGTGTGTTTGGGGGGATAATTTCTGCATTTGCTAATAATGACAAATGGTTTTGAAAAACACATCAGTAAATGATAGTAATTGTTTTTTTTCAGGGCAGTGGAATTGGATGACCAGGGAAAAATGTGGAAGGTTCACATTTTATTTTATGTCCTTTCATAGAGTTTTGGATTTTACATTGGGTCTTTGAATTAGTTAACAATGTTTCTTGGTAACATTGCTATTATCCCTGCCTTGCTGTTTGAGTCTGAAAATAAGCAGATAGTTCTTTCCTCAAATAGAACACCAGCCACCAGGAAGAGGAAGTTGTGGGAGTCCTGTGAATTGCACATGTGGACTCTGGGGCTTCCCAGTCAAGGAAAGATTTTTTATGATCATGTGGAAGGGGAGATCCCATAATTACTAATGGATTCCTGAATTAGGAGCATTAATCATTGTTTTTATAACCTAAATATGAAATGCACCAAACTTAGACTTTATGAAGATTTTTGATGGGAACTTGACTAAGGGGAACATTCAGGGAAGTGTTCAGCACCAGATACACTTGACGTTCATGTAGCCAAAGGTAGGTAGCAGTGTGGGTCAGCAGCAGGTATGAGCAGATGAAGTGGTTCTTTTCGTAGTACCCCCTCAACCCCCTGTATTGTTTTTGCTTCTTCTTTCATTGTGTCTACATCAGAATGCCAGCCCCAGGGAGTCATTAGTTCCTTTTTTTTGCGCCCTGCAGAGCTTTCAGTACACCTGTGCCAGGCAAGTGGAAATCACTTAGATTGACTCAGGACAATAGGATCTGTGGAGTATCATACCCAAGAACTTTCCATTATGTGACTGCTTATTTGTTCATTAGGGATATGACCATAGAAATCAGGGTTGAGGACCCTAATCATTAAAATAACAAACAAATATAGTTAAAATATACTTTTTTTTGGAGGGGCACACCTAGAATTGCTCAAGGCTTATTCCTGGCTCTATGCTGAATGATATTCCTGGTGGAGGTTCAAGGGAGCATATCGGGTGCCAGGGATTAAACCCAGGACAACCGCATTAAGGCAAAAGACCTGCCCATTATACTATCACTCCTGTCCAGAATTTAAAATTTTAAATATTCCATTTTATTAATTTTGAAATTTAGGTAACATAGTTAGAGTAGTGTTAACTTTCATGGTTGTACATTGATTTATTTAAATTGGTTTTGGCTACAGCAAGCTCTGCCTCATTACTCTTATGGTGCTGAAGATTTTAAGCAGGGCTGGCCACGTGCAAGACAAGTTCCTTACCCACTGTATTATCTTTGTTCACCCATCTACTCACCCATCCATCCATCCATCCACCCATCCACATCCATCCATCCATCCATCCATCCGTCCATCCATCCACATCCATCCATCCATCTATCCATCCATCCATCCATCCACATCCATCCATCCATCCATCCATCCACCCACCCACCCATCCATCCATCCATCTATCCATCCATCCATCCATCCATCCATTTATCCATCCATCCATCCATCCATCCATCCATCCATCCATCCATCCATCCATCCATCCATCCATCCATCCATCCATCCATCCATCCATCCATCCATCCATCCATCCATCCATCCATCCATCCATCCATCCATCCATCCATCCATCCCCATCCTTCCATCCATCCATCCATCCATCCATCCATTTATTTATGCAGTTTTTGGGTCACACCTGGCAATGCTCAGGGGTTACTCCTGGCTCTGCACTCAGGACTTATTCCTGGCGGTGCTTGGGGACCATATGGGATGCCGGGAATCGAATCCAGGTCAACAGCGTGCAAGGCAAATGCCCTACCCACTGTGCTATCACTCCGGCCTCCTGTACTATCTTTTTTTTTTAACATTTTATTATACCACCATGAGATATACAATTACAACGTTGTTCACGCTTGGGAGTTTCGGTCACACAGTGTTCCAGCACCCCGCCCTCCAACAGTGCCCCTCAACCACCACCCATGTCCCCAATTCCTTCCCCCCTCCCACGTCCTGCCTAAATGGCAGGTTCTTTATCTCCTCTCTCTCTCCCTCTCTCTCTCCTCCTTCAACCACACATTGTGGGTTACACTACGTCCTGTACTATCTTTATGATCCCAATTTTCATGAGTTTATTGAAGTCATGAAGGTGCAAAGTTACTGAACTTTCATGACTACCAAAGTGCCATAGGCTCTCCATCACTGTCCTTATGTCACTTCTAGTTCTAGGACTTAATTAAGTTAAACAGAGAGAAAGAAGACAAGGAACCAACTGCTGAACTAGCAGAACAAGGTAGGGACTTGGTTTTCAAAAGGAAAAATATGAAGCTAGCAAACAAACTAAAACAGAACAATCTTTCTAAACAAACAAACAATGATAAAGTACAACGATAAAGTAATGATAAAGCACAATAAAGTAGAAAAGATAGCTACATAATTAGGGCTGCAGTTTCTTGGACGGATTATCCCCAGAACAGATTTGCCTCAGAGTCTCCATACAGAATTGGATGCATGGGATGGGTAAGTCACCTGGACTCAGATTAGGCTAGCTTCAGCCTTTGAGAATGTAAAGATAAGTGAGCCTTGTTGCCTGAGATGGAGGGTTACAGGGAAATAGTCAACCTGTGTGGTTCCAGGTATTCACTCCCCCTTTTTTGTGAAGCAAGATTTTTTTTAATTGAAACTTACTTAGAAAGATGTGAGGAGAAATGAAGAGAGAAGTGTATGTGCTGCAGTCAGGCTCTTGTTGAATTTTAAGCTGCCCTACTTGGCCTCCTCAGACACAGCAGACACAAACCTTGACCTTACCATGGAGACGTGAACATGGAATTATTCACACACGATTCATTCCTGTATCACCCTGTGGCAAACTGCTTCTGAATTCCTGCTCTCACTACCTGGGAGTGACATTTCAGGTTTTTGCATTATTTGCCGTCCTTTGGGAGGTTAGTTTTAGCACTGGAAATGCCCACAAATATTCTGTGTACATTAATGCTTCTTTACTTTATGCCAGCTTGGCTTATGAAGAGCTTCTTTTCAGAGTGATTTTGTACTTTTGGATAAAGGAAGAAACCAGTAAATCAATCCATATGTTCTTAGATAGGATACATATGTGAATGGGAATTCATTTTTCTGAAGATGAAGTGCAGGAAAGTTTATTTGAACAAGGTCAATCACTATTGAGACATATCACAGGAAACCCAAGCATAAGGTAGATACCTAGATTAGTTTTTCTTCTCAGGTTCTCAAATGGGCTCAATATTGAGACAAAGTCATGAGAAAAGTCTGAGCTTATCCAAGTCTCTGCTTCATAACAGCCAGAAGCAAATTTTTCTATATCTTGTTATTTCCATTATGAATTCTGAATTTCTTTATCTCCTGTGATACCATTTCTCTTCTGCTTACCTAATATTCCTTCTTAGCACTCCTGGTTAGTCTCCTAGAAATTTTTGTTATTTTTGTTTGTTCTACCAAAAATTTCTCAGAATCAGAGCAATGGTATTGGGGATAAGGTGTTTGCCTTGAACATAGTAGACCTGGTTCAGTCCTTGGCAACACGTATAGCCCCCTGAGCACCACCAGGAGTGATCCCTAAGCACAGACAGGAATAAGTCCTGAGCATCACTTGGTGTGGCCCAAAAATAAAGCAAAAAATTTCTCTGATATTATCATACCCACTACTTCCTGTGGCTACCCATATCCTGATGTGTGCCAAACTGATCTCTGTAGCCCATGGCTCCTGGTAATGAGTACAGCACAAAAAAAGGAATAAGTTATTTATTCAGAATGACCAGTGGCTTCTTTATGGACTCTGAGAAAGCATTGTGGTAGATGTTGGAAGAGTTTCCTTCTCCAATCAGCACTTATATAGTCAAATACAAATAAAATATGTGAAGTATGTAATAAAGCAAATGGATAAAATGAATTAACATAATAAGTACGCATAAGAAGTTTGAGGGGCCAGAAAGAGAATACAGGGGTAATGATACCTGCTTTGCATCCCACTGACCCTGCTTTTGAATCTCTTGTACTACTATGGTCCTCAAAGTGCCACCGGGGTCACTCTTGAACATAGACCCAAGAATAGTCCTGGGATGTACCCCCTTCTTGATTAAGACAGAATATTACTTGTCTTGGAACTGGCTTATGACTGGTGATAGGTAAGACCTCTTGATCACATTTATAATGAAATGATGCATAGAAGTCAGCCATGCAGAGCACTTTCCAGGTTAAAAAATAGCAAGTGAAGGATCTTCAAGAAATCTAAGCGGCTGGCTTATGACGATAACAAAGAGTAGGGTAGTAGAACTGTGTTCAGGCATGGTGCTTTTTCAGTGTAAAGGTGGCCCCTTTTGATGGTCCTAAGATCTTTCATATATGGGAATCACACATATTCACAATATTTTTACTCCCAGCCAGCTTCTCTTTCTTGCTTTTCCTGTAGGTATTTGAGTTTATGACCTTGCTTGCTCTTGCTCTGGGTAAACTGGAAGTTATCAGAAGTTTTTATGTTTGTTTTTCTTTCCAAACTCTTCATAACTACTCTCTCTCTCTTGCTGCAATGCCTTTCCCTAATCCTTGGTGAATAGAAATTCAACTCGGCAATGCTTTCCATTCTAGAAAGTCTCCATTGATCTCATATGTCTGGGTTAGATGTCCATTTTCTATTATCTCGAAGTCCCATCTGATCATAAAAGCACAGAAAAGCTGCGCAACTTTCTACGATCATGTGACAAAATTAGAATTTGAACCCAAAGAGCCTACTACCATTTTTTTTCTTTTAGTATCATGTGAATTTTATTTCATCTTTCACTTTCTCTTCCCTTCATTGTTGTCTCTGTGATGTCACATACCTTTGCAATCTTTTACATTGTTTAGTTGTGAAGCTCACTGGGACAGCATATTTTGTTGTGTGTGAATCATAAAAAACAATGGTATCAGGATCACTTTTGGCATGTGGGATGGTGCCAGGGTTTGAGCTCAAGGTGCCAGGGATTGAACTTTCAGACTCATATTCATTGCAAGACAGGCATTCTACCACTGAGCTGTACCTGGGTCACCTCTTAACTACGGTTCTCTATCATTCTCATCTCACATGGCTACTGCCAGAACTACATAGGAAGTATTTTATGTGTTAAGCACGGAAAGAAACTGACAAGCAAGAAGCAGGAAATGAATGGTATCACAGGAGAATAAGGACTCAGAATCCTTGATGTGGAAGGCATGACCTATTGAAAATCTGCTTCTGGTTGTATATGACATGAAGCAGAGACCTGGGTGGTTCAGGTTTTTCTCATGACTTTGTCTCACTGTTGAGCCCATTTGGAGATTCGAGAAAGCTTCATAAGCTTCTGTCATACATCACTTGATCACTTGAATCCCATTATTCATCGATTTGCTCGAGCGGGCGCCAGTAACATTTCCATTTAACCCTATCATGTGCCAATGTTGCCCAATGGCATCTGGTTGCTTCAGGAATATGAAGAGCCTCAAACTTTTCCTTCAGGGTCTTGACGAAGAAGTCTGACCATCTTGTAGGTGGGCAGCCATGTGATCTTTTGACATCCCATGGGATCTAGTCAGTAACGGCTCTAGTCCAGTGGTCGTCTCCAAATCACATTACATGTCCAGCCCATCTGATGTCCAGACCTGTCATACATCAGGGTTTCCTATGTCTATTCTCCTTTCACCATATTCAGAGAAGCTTTCCTAAACCTCATTATCAGTTACTAGATTTCAGTTTTTATTAAAGTGGAACGTTTATTGATCTTTAGAAAAAGCATGGTATGTATTAGCTCTGATTATAGACACAGTCTCTGTGCCTGCGAAATTTATGGTCAAATGAGGGAGATAAAGGACAGGAGAGCTAGTACAGTGGATAAAGCTCTTACCTTGTGTGTGGTTTGACACCAGTTTGATCACCACACAACCTGTGGTTCCATGAGAAGCACCAGGAGTGATTCCAGCATATAAGCTCTGAATACTGCTGGCACTCTGCTGTATGTGGCCAGTAAAGGCAAAACAAAACAAGAAAGAAGCCTCAAGCCAAATAAGAGCTAAATATCTAGTGAAGATATGAATAACTTGAAGAAAACAACTGAGTACTTTGAGGAATCTTTTCTATAGTTTTAATTGTTTCACTTGCATTTCTTTTTTGTGAAGTCCCTGCCACTTAATGACAGTGATGGTGACCCTTTTGGAAGAGTATTAAAAGGGTACAGGGGTTCATGAAAAAATAAAGAAATTGTTATTTTAGAGAAATGAATTTGTCTTCTGTAGCTACTTTTGGAACATCTGATAAGAGATGGTCAATAGGTTAGACAAATGGCAGCAAAAGTCTCTTTGCTACTTAAGTAACCTTTGAATCTTTCTTCCTCCACTTCTACATCTAGTATAGCAGTCATAACTTGTACTTTCAAAATATATCTACATAATATGCTGCCTTTTCTGAGCTGTCACTACTCCAATCAATACCATAAACTCTTTGGGCTTCACTCTTTTCATCAACAGAAAGATACTACTAGTGTTTCTAGGTTTTTTGGTGAACCTAGCTTTAATAATGCTGCCTAGCATTTTGAGGAAGGAAAGAAGGAAGGCCCCCAAATAGAGAAACAGAATTGTGTGGGACCAAGCTATTCATGGAATCAATATTTATAAAAATATAGTATCAAAGGTTTAGAAGAATAGGACCTTTCAGATATAAGATGCCTTATGTTCTGTTAGGACATGTTTATATATGAGTGGGGGAATGCAAAACTGAGACAGGTTGATCTACACAATCAATTTATCATAACAGTATATAGAGCAGTTTTACAGAAAAGTTGAGTCAATAAGTGTGTCTCATCAAATAAGTTTCAGCTAACATCTGGTTAACTTAGGTCTCCTCTTTGAGTCAAAATTTGTTTCTGGTCATTTCTTAGACCATTGACCTGTCCATGGATTGGCTTCTTTTTTTTCTTGCCCATCCTGTTTCCCATCCTGGCAATTAAAGAAGATATGACCAAAGCATTGTGGCTAGGGCTTTCTTCTCAGTAAGGGATCAGGATAAAGCTTTTCCCTTAGAGGTATGGCGGACATTGTGACCGACATGGTTGAGCAGTGCAGTCATGTAGAATAGTATAAAGTTTGAAATCTGTTTCCTGAAATTAAGCTCCACTTTGAGCAAGCTTTGTTTCCACTTTGAACATGTGTTTTGAGCAAGTTAATACATTTCTCTAGTCTAGAACTTCTCCTTTATTAAATAAACAGGCTTATAATATCGTAGGGGCTTTCTTTGGAATGTTTTGCACAAACCGTAACCACCTTGAATTATTCAAGTCTCAAGTTAACATTTTTTTCAGTAGGACAGATGGTTTTCTTTTGTTTTCTTTTTTTTAAACTTTATTTAAACACCATGATTTACAAAGTCCAAAGTTTTAAACAATACAGTTGTTAGAAAGATTCATTGTTCAACACCAATCCCACCACCAGTGTGCTCCCACCACTCTTTCTCACCCATCCCCTCATCCCCTTGCCTGCTCCCTTAGCCGGCACTAATTATGTTGCCCATTACAGCCCATATATGGGAATGATACTGATGAAGTCATGACTTCTTTTTTCTGGGTTTTTATGTGTGAATCTGGCCAATTTCTGTTCTTGCATTCACTTTCTTTTCTTTTTTTATGTTTTTTTAATAGCCATTTGTTTTTATTCCATTCCCCCCAATTTTATTACACCACTTTTAGACATACAATTGCAAGATGCTCATGTAGAGTTTTGGTTCTACAGTGTTCCAACACCCATCCCTCCACTCGAACCCATCTCCCATCACCAATGTCCCACCTCCCTCCCCCTCCCACACCTCAACTACTTGGCGGGTTCTGAGTGTCTTTTCTCTCCTCTCTATCTCTCCCTCCCGCCTTACCCTCCTACACATCGTAGAATGCAGTACATTAAAGGACATAACTGTTTCCACTAGTTTGATGGACCACACGGCTGCAAGTGGCCCCGCAAACCCAGGGGCCTCATGGTCAGCGTCCAGCCAACAAAGGTGGCAGCTATTGTGGTGGGCGAGCCTCATCCGGCTGCTTCCGGGACCCCCAGAGGTGATGGGCCCCACTCCCTAAACCCATCTGTCCTCCTGGGAGCCCCATGATCAGATGAGCCTGGGGAGAGCCGATTTCTAGCTTCCCCAACTGCGTTTGAAACTGCATACTATGGCTGGTCGCCCCAGGGCAGCTCCTGGGCGGGGCCACAGGCTTGACAAAATGGAGGGGGGAGAGCCGACTCCTGGCTCCATCTGATGAATTTCCAGTGATTCCTGCTTCTGGGAGCTGCCTACCTGGGCTTGAACTCATTTTGCTATGTTAATCTGGTCTTGAGGCAGCATCCCAGCGTCCGGACAGTGAAGGTGGTGGCTAGTGTGGTGGGCGAGTCTAATCCAGCTTTTTCCGGGACCTCCCAGAGGTGATGGGCCCACTCCCAAAACCCGTCTGTCCTCCTGGGAGCCCCATGGTCAGCTGAGCCTGGGGAGAGCCGAGTTCTAGCTTCCCCAGCCGCGTTTGAGACTGCATGCTATGGCTGGTCTCCCCAGGGCCTGCATTCACTTTCTGAGTTTCCAGAATGTCATGGGCTTCTACGAGTCAACCCAAACCCATCAGAATTCTATCCTCGGACAACACTTATTTCAAATATTTCTCAACCTCTGTTTGAGCCTGTCCTAAGCATACATGGAATAATCTATTTTATATTGCTTGTTAGAACTAATTCTCTAAATACTGTTAATGAATATATTCTTAGACAAAGTCAGTGGAGATTATTAAATCTCACAATGGATCCATTGGGCCATTTGAGCCCACTGTATAAGAAATAATTGACATGTTCCCACAGATCAGACATCGTGACCACACACTTGTAATTGTACACCCCATACTTAATTCTATAAAATGTGATGGGACTCCTGATACATCAGTATACCAGGCTTTGAGATACCACGCAGCCCCATGCCATGAGGAAAGCCAGTATCCACTCTGCTTTGTGTCTCTGTCTCTGGATCATGGCTGACTGCACTGCAAGCAGTTCCTAGACAGGCCCTCTGGGCCTTCCAGAGAAGACAGAGGTGGGGGAAAGGGCCCCAGCTCCAGCTCCGCGAAAGCCTGGTGAGTTTAGTCGCAGCAACCAGCATACTTGAGCATGAAATCAGCTTCAGGACAGATGATTTTCTTTGAATTCTGAAGTTAGTTGCAGAAACCTTTGCTACGATACTGTTTAAAGTGATATTATGCTAGGAGTCGGACAAAGATATAATAACAACAGGATTTCCTCTTCTGCGGCCCGAGCTATAGCACAGCGGGTAAGGCCTTGCATGTGGCAGACCCGAGTTCCATCCCCTGCATCACATATGCCCCCTACCCTCCCCTGGCCCCCTGCCCCGCCAGGAGTAATTCCTGAGTGCAGAGCCAGGGAGTAACCCCTGAGCATTGCCAGGGGGGTGACTTAAGGAAAGAAAAAACGAAACAAAACAACAATAAAAAGATTTCCTCTTCTTTCAGAGTTTCGGAAGAAAAGCATTCCTTAATGCAGTTGAGAGACAATGTACCTAAGAAGTAGGATAATGGAGTGGAGTACTAGGTGAAGCTCCTTGCCACAGAAACAGTACATCATAACAAGGAGATCTGAAAAGAGAGTGCAAAGGTAATGAATAAAGTAAGGATAAGTGCAGTGCATGACATAAATATATCAGGTGGTCTTACCAAAGGTGGAAATTACACCGCAAACGTGTGGGAGTCAGAGGTTAGGTAAGACAGAGAAGGGAACATTTGTGAATAAAGGTCAAAAGGGCTAATACCAACCTAGAACTGAACATTAAATACAGGCAAAAAATGCACATGATGGCCTCCCTCTAAGTGTATGTAGTGCAACCCATAATGTGTAAGAGAAAGGAAGAGAGAGGGAGAGAGAAAAGAGATAAAGAACCTGCCATTTAGGCAGGCTATGGGGGGGGGGGAGGGTATTGGGGACATTGGTGGTGGGAAATGGGCACTGGTGGAGGGGTGGAGTGCTGGAACACTATGTGACCAAAACCTCTAAACATGAGCTATGTTGTAATCTCAAGGTGGCATAATAAAATGTCTAATAAAAAAAAAGAAAGGGAAAAAAAAGAAGTGTTCTCATGCATAAGAATTTTTTCTAGTCAGGCACCCTGTGTGTAGGAAAGGTAGGCGAAGATAGAGAGGAGAGAAAAGACATACAGAACCCTCCAAGTAGTTGAGGTGTGTGTGTGTGGGAGGGAGGTGGGGACATTGGTGATGGGAGATGGGTTCGGGTGGAGGGATGGGTGTTGGAACACTGTAGAACCAAAACTTCGACATGAGCATCTTGCAATTGTATGTCTAAAAGTGGTGTAATAAAATTTGAACAAAAAAAAAAAAATTCTCAGGCGATAATCAAAAAGATAGCGGTACAAGGCCACATATGGTACCCACGATGTTTTATGACACATGGACAAGAGAGGCATTCACTCTTGGTTTTGGGGCTACACCCAGGTGTTCAGGGGCTATTCCTGCTGTGTTCTGGGGACCACACAGAGTTATCAAACCCAGACCTTCAGCATTCAAAGCATCTTTTTTAAAACACTACTTAATAGTACAAACAATTAAATACGTAGCTCAAAATATGGACTATCTGACCCTTAGGGATATCCATGCTAATCCTATTACCCTAGGATACTAGTTATCGTAAATGTCATTTTTGCTTTTGTTTGTTTTTGGGTCACATCTGGCAGTGTTCAGGGATGACTCCTGGCTCTGTGCTCAAGGGTCAGTCCTAGCAGGATTCAGGGGACCTTATCAGGTACCGGGGACTGAGCCTGAGTTGGCTGCATGCAAGGCAAGCACCCTATCCTCGGTACTATCACTCCGACCCCAGATCAGTCATTTCTTATCAATGATAAATTCAGAGGAATCATGCATTTACCACTTATACAAATTACCAATCCAACTGTTGGGCTTTTATGTTTTTTAAAATACTAGCATGGAACTCCACCCTGCAGATCAGCCTATCACAGCCCAGCTTGGCGTGGCCATTTGCAGCCATGTAGTTCATCAATAAATGCTGGATTTAGAGATAACTAAAGAGTATCTTGTTAGCATAACAAGAGTATGCTACCCGCACGGCAGAGCCTGGCAAGCTACCAGTGTCGTATTTGATATGCCAAATACCAGTAACAATTTTAGACCTCTTTCCCATGACCTGATGGAATGGTTTGAGGCTCTTTATGTTCCTGGAGCAAGCAGGTGCCCTTGGGCTCTACTAGCATGAGACAGGATATATGGAGATGTTACTGGTGCCTGCTCGAGCAAATCGATGATGAACGGGAAGTCAGTGATACAGTGATACAAGCACCCTGAAAGGTCTAGTCAGGTGGAGTGTGTACAGACTAGAAGCCTTTGTGTGTTGTGAGGGTTGGGGGGATCTGTCAAATAATGATTTACATCACATATCCAAATACACTCTGAAATGCAAAGTCAGAATGCCTTAAACTGAGAGCAAATATTTTTGTAATAGCATCCAGCTACTTTGTGGCACTTATGTCTCTGTTTTCTTCTTTCTTTACCTAGAATAAAGAATCCTTCTCAAACTACAAACTGGAATGAAGTGTCCAATAATTGTTAAATTAAGTAATTGCAATAGTCAGGATTCTGTCTCACAAAATAAATTTATTAAAGAATATTGTATAACAGATATAATCTCTAGAATGACTTGAAAACTAGACTTGGAGATTACTGTGTTCAACATTATACAACGGAGGTATCCTAGGTTAATATCAGTATCTCTGTTGATAGGTGTGGACACCAAAACCTGCCTTAACTCCAGCTCAATGCACATGTGTCACTGGATATGGTCACTAGATATGTCAGTAGATATTGTCACTAGAATTGCTGTGTCTGCGCATCTGGAAAAAAAACTCTGGCACTAGGGTGCCAGCACTTGAGCTGAAAGCTGCAAGGGAGGTCAGGCAAGCTGGTACCTGATGTATTCAACTATGTGAATGTGAGATCTTTTTAAAAAAACTTTCTTAGGCACAGAAAAAAGAATCTTGCAGGGTCGGAGAGACAGCATAGCAAGTAGGACATTTGCCTTGCATACAGCCAACCTGGCTTTGATCCCTGGGATCCCATATGGTCCACTGAGCACCACCAGGAGTAATTCCTGAGTGCAGAACCAGAAGTAACCCCTGAACATCTGAGGGTGTGGCCCCTACACTCCCACAAGGAAATGAATCTTGCATGTTGGTAAGCCAAAAGCATTTAAAAGCATATAGGTTGGCCAGAGTGATAGTATAGTATAGGCAGGGTGCTTGCCCTGAATGTGGCCAACTTGGGTTAGATCCCCCAGCATAAACATGGTCCCCTGAGCACCTCCAGGAGTGATCCCTGAGTGTAGAAACAGGAGTAAACCCTTAGTACTACTGGGTTTGACCCCAAACACAAT